>JAODTK010005596.1:0-163216 GCA_026419785.1 Sclerodactyla briareus | reverse complement strand
CCTTGTTTGGCTGGTTCACATTGGTCCGGCCCAATCCCCAAAAGGATTTAATCTCCTAAGTTGTGGTGTGAGATTGTAGCCAGTAAACACACAATTAACTTTTGACTGCCTGTCAGACATCAGTGTGGAAAGGTACCTGGCACTGGCAAAAATGCTCATGAGGACTGAGAGTGTGGTATTCCAATGATTCTTCCGTTTGTGCAACCCAGTCTACTGATTATCTGATTGTTTACATTTAATTAACACTTTCGCCTCAAGCAACTTCCAGGAAGTAAATTACTTGACAGGCAGGACTGACTATTGGGTTTAATTACCTGTTTTATTACCTATTTATAGACAAGAAGCCCTAATGAGATGGAGTAACTTGTGGTGTGTGTATAAGCGCGAGGTAGAGTTGGGGGAAGGAAGAAGCAGGGTCAAGGAAGCTTCTGAAAGGTGGGGAAGGGCACACCATTTTTGGCATTTTTTGCTATTGAGCTAAAAGTGAGGGCATACCCTGTACCCCAGTAGAATGGGTAGGGGTTTGAGTCCTATAAAATATCTCTCTTCTTCACCAGTGCCTATCTAGCTGGTGTTGCAGTCACATGACTTGACTATTTGGGAAAAGCGGTTTCCGGGATAATCATAATGTTAAACAATTGGCCAACAAACAAGTCTTACTGGATCGACATTAATTGAGCCCACATTAGAAAATTTGCAAAGGAATCTTGTCTGTTCTATATCTATTTGTATATTATCCAAATGCAGCCAGATATGTTTGTTTTGGGGGGGCTGCATGGGTTGGCCTATATCCCACCAATGTGGTAGGGAATATGTTATTTGAAATCCTCGTGAAAAGTTTGACCCTCAAATGGCAATAAGACATTTGATGGACGGGTAAAATGGCTATTGATCAATATTTAAAAGTTAATGCACTTGGTAATTGCACGACTCACCCCTTGTACCCCGGATAAGGCGAGTCATTGCACTTAGTTGGGTCAACAAAATGATGCACCCCTCAGTCACTTTTGCGCCTGAAAAATAATGGAACATTGATACACCCACAGTCACTTTAAAAGAACACGACTACTCTGTCTGTACGAATTGAAAAGATTTACTGTCAATGGCTTACCCTTAGTCACATTAGAGTAATTATTGACATATGGTACAATGACCAACAGTGAGAGAACACCCTGCTATTGGACACTGAATGTACTTACAACATGACTCACCTTGTCCAGGTAGTGCGGATAAATGACAATATATAGCCTGTAGGGCAGCATGCACTTCTCTTCCCCACACATAAACGCACTCATTTTTTTTTTTGTTTTTTTTATCAATTGGTCGATGATGTTGATGATGTTGGTCGTCCGATCAAAGAACTGGACGGCCACTTCGTTCAGTCTATCTGCTTTGACCACAGTCCCATTACTTATGAGTGATAAGTTTCGCTAAAGTGATCCTCATCAATAAGCCTTGCCTGCAGTCTGCCGATTCAGTGTTTACGTCGTTGGTTAACTTTCCACACTGAATGGAAAACGTTGGCCCTCACTGGTTATGAATCTTAACTTTACCTTCTCTCTTCAAGATACACTTCTTACCAGTTTATTTGGTTTCATATTTTACTTCAATGCCCTCAGATGACTTTTTGACCTTGTCAACAAGCAACAAGCATCTCTTGCGGTTAGTGAATATTGCATCTTGCAGGAGATTGGGGTCTTTGTGTCAAGGACCTGTGTTTGAGTTGCAACACACAGTCTTGCAGGGTTTTGATATAGCTGAATCATCATGGTATGCCCGACCGAAAAAAGGCAAGGATCACTAAACTTTTTACGTCCAGTTGCCGTTCTTGTTGTTATACGTGCGGAGCGTTAAAACACAGAGCATGTGTCGAATAGACGAGACTCAACCTAATAAAGGACCCAGTGGTCCATTACCCCTCTGTGACAGAGATTAGTACAGGATTCCCATACGTTAGGCTCTGTATGCCTAGCTAAATGTGTTTCTCCATGAAATTGAGGAACTTCGCTATCGCTGTTTGCCTACTTCTTTAACTTTCTATAGACCTTTTCTATGCACGTGGAGGAGCGGGAGCATTTTCCATTAATCGATCTGGTAGCGATCTCACCCCCATGCTCTCATGGCATTTCCCATCTTACTGGCTTGTAAGTTGTAGCCCGATCATGCAGAGTAGAGAAACAATTCTATGTTCAACTCATGTTTCAAACAACCTCATAACGTTTCAATCACACAACACTTGTGAATAAATATCATGAATCCATTTCTTCTATTTTTAAAAACGTAACAAACGGTTATTCCCATTTCTAATAGAAATAACAACTGAATAACTAATTATATAGGCTGATATACAACAGAATTTCTATTATATTTTTAGTGGATTTCGGAATTTCATTCACCAATTTTTCATTAGGTTTCATTCCAAATTTTCACAATGTTTTCAATTTGTTTTTTTTTTCTATTTTGCAGCCATGTCCACCAGAACTCCGTTTTCTTTTCGTTCAGCACAACCCATTTGGATATAGTATCATGGTCGCTGATTTTGTAATAATGAAACCCGCTAAAGTGCAGGATTGCCTTTGACACATATTTGCATTTTGAAAACCATTTGACGTGTCAGTATATATGCTAATTGAATCTCCAAAACCTCCAATTTTGAAGTTGTAATAGTTTTTTGAGCGCTATCGTTCAATAGAATTCTTTCTGAGAAATTGAACACAGGTGTTAGTTTGAACCCTTAGTATGGGCGTCCAGTGATCAACAATTGGGGAGGAGGTGCTCGCTTGTGTTTAAAAGCGGCACCTCCTGTGGCTGTGCAGGGACGTGTTACCAAACCGCCCGAGTGCCTGCCCCCCGCGGTCATGAAAACACAGGCTTTATATATATTATTTTATTTGATCACTATGGAATTCATGGACAAGAACTGCATTACAGCAACTGGTCACTTACAAGTTACATCACAGCATGGCTGTTTTCCAAAGGGGAATACAAAATCACTTTTGCAGATGGAAGATGAGACAGACTTTCTTGGGTTTGTTTCCTTCTAAATTCTTACTTTTGTGTGTGCTGTGTGAATGATTGAAATTTCCTCATGTCTAACCTCCAGCATACAATTACTTCATTCAGGTAATTTCTTCATCAAGAATGGCAAGTAATCCATGCCAGAATGGTGCTACTGTGTGGACAAAACTTTGGTTAACACCTATCGTTGACCCAGCGAGGCTACAATGGATACAAGCTGTGAAAGATACTGGTAAGTCCTTCAGAATTGCTCATCACTTCTCTTTGCAGGATGGTAAATTTTGGGTCCTGAGCCTACTGCTTGAAACATGTCATGTCATAATTCAATCTAAATAACGGAATCGGACATTTAATCGAACAGATTGCACACTTAACTTTCGTCGCTGATGACTCATCATCATGTCGTGTGCCGGACCTACCTGCTACTGGATCGACCTAATTTCAGGCACAGAGATATGGTGGCCCCAGTTGCAAGGCATGTACTTTTCCATTGGTCAAAGGCACCCTCACAAGCCCATCCAAAATGAGTCCTGCACCGTCCTTGCCCATTAGCATGGTGACTCACACATGGGTATTCATACCAATTGGTTAAGCAGTCAATCACGTGACGAGAGTAAGTCATTGTCGTCATTTGTTTTTGGTACGGGAAGTATAGCTCGGGTCTCTTGAAAGTGACTGTGGGTCCTGTTACTTTATTTGTCAATCACAAAGTTGACAGAAGTTGTGACCATACACCCTTTTAACAATGACCCAATATGGATTGAACCGGGTAGGCTGGATAGTCATGCAATTGATGAAGGCTGTGATGGTGTGCGATGATTGGAGATCAATTGACCTCCAGTCATATACTCACATCTACTGAGCACCTTAAAGGTCATCATAGTGACGTTTCACAATGGGAAATACTGTAGCCATCATTGGCATTGGCTTTTACCCTCTATCTACCATGTTTGTCTATCCATCTAGCCAACCCTCTTCCACAGTTGCTACTTCCTACTCCTTTTTGTATCATAACACTTAGTCACAGAGTTAGCACTAAGGAGTCAAGTCTGCAAGGGGAATTCCCCCTAGGATTTTCCCGAAGGTTTCCAAAACAACGGAAGATCTCAATCGGTAAAATGTTTATTTCAATGTTGAAAAAAGTCCAAGAACTGAGAGGTAATTTCCCTCCCACAAATATTTCATGAGTGGGATCTAAAAGAATGTCTGAATCTGATTTTCCTACTCCTAGCATGACTACTGCTTGGTTAACCTTGATGGCAGTTTGGGTCAGTGTATCAGGGCCCACTGGTACATACAGGTTCAGGGATTTGAGTTCAAAGGTCATCTACATGTCATTGGGCCAAAATGGGCATTTTAAGGGTCATGAACAAAACGCTTCTCTTCAAATTGAATTCGATCTCGGGTTCCCAACCTGTGGTACGTCCACCACAGTGGTACATTTGGACTCTCACGGTGGTACGTGGGGTGGTACACAGTGCGCTCCATTTTTCTTTCGCATTCTATTTTATTCTCCCTCATGAGTCCCTCAAGCTGTGCGCTGACAGCTATTTGTTTCTGCCATTGTGCACTTATTGATCGAAACAAATCCAGAGATCTTGGGATAAATACAAAGGAGTGGCTACAACCATCCCATTGAATGGAGTGGACATTTAACATCAACGCCGGTATGTACCGTTATTTTTAACAATTTCTACACATAAAATCAGCAATATTAATTAGCAAAAGTGAGAGATCTCGCACGGCAAATTGGACTTCTAAATGATGGCTAAAATGCCAACCCAGATTGCATAGATATGATGTACTTATATTCAAAAAATGACAAAGAGAAGGAAGATACCACCTCACATGGACCCCGTCCCCTCCTCGTCTACAATCTGGGTGCTGCTTGTCGGCGATGAGTGATCATCAAGGACATCGCTTTCATCGACTGGAGCTGGAAAAATATTTTTCTGATAAAATGTTTCTGATAAATACAAAATTTCAGAACAAGAAATGCCAATTTAGAGATAGTTTCAAAGCAGAAAAAATGTTCCAAGATGCAATCTCCTGGCTCTGGAAAGCTTTTGGGGCCAAAAATTCCTTGGACGCTCCGTGCCAACCTATGGTGGCGCTCCGCTTAGATAGTACTATACAGTGGTACTCAGTGGCACCACGAAAATGTGAAATGGTACCCAGTTGGAAAAGGTTGGGAAACCCTGAATTAGATGAAGATGTTAGAGAGAAATGCCAATGACCAGTGAATAGAAATATGGGTGTTTAGAATTTTAGGTTAAAGGTTATCTAGGGGTCAATTCAGCCATTTTGTTGGGACAGTCATTCAGCTTCTACTCCGACAGAAATTATCAGATATGATGATGGAAGATTCAGTATCATCTTTGACCCATGGTACATAAGAAGTGAATTTGAGGTCAATGGTCATAAAGGGTTTAATTTCATCTATTTTGAATGTACTGTCAAGCAGCTTCTACTAATAGATTGGATGATCATGGATGCTGGTCAGTATTATCCAAATTTTGTCCAGCTTGAACAGAAATTCAGCCGGACACAGGGCGTGATATGATTGTTTTATATTCTTACATTTTTTCACAATGATTCACTGAATGGAGTTGTTATATTCAGCACCTTTTTCATTTCAATTGTTTCTGTGGATCTTTGTTAATGGTGATAAGTCAATAGCCCACCATGTTGTCCAGGATTTCATAAACTTATCAAACATTTCCATCCGTTGTTTCATGATGCATTTTTTGCGGGATTGTTTGCATTGTAGTCATATCGTAAACATTTTTCATGGTTATTACAGACAGTTAGTTTCTCAATTTGTACAGCAGCATACTCTCCAGAGGATAAAAAGGTGTAAATTGCTGTCCACTCAAATGGAATTTCTTATAATGATATTCATACTTTTACGATCGTCGAAACAATTTTTCATTTCTCAAGGAATCTATGCTGTCATGGCAGTGTGTATGTGCAAGAAATGCCTAGATTGTTAACACGATAACTCAACCCACCTGTATGGATGAAGCTCATACTTGGTATGTGGGGTCCCCACGATGAGTACATGATCCCTATATGATCCCCATTGTTCAGGTAAGGTCAAAGGTCATCTAAGTTCAATGCAGGTCAAAGTCAGAAAATCTTGTAAAACACATCAAGTCCAAAATGCCTGATACAGTGCAGTTGAAATTCATTTTGGGGGGCCCGGGCAGCTTTTCTATGAGGAGTACTGTACATGAACCCTATTGTTCTTGGTATAGGGGTCATTTTTTTAGAGAATTAGGAAACAGTAAAAAATCAGTATTTTTGTCAATTTTAGTTTGTTAAGACGTTAACTTGTCCTTACATGGATGAATGAAGCTCACTTGTAGTATATATGTGGGTACCCCTGTAATGAGTACATGAAGTCAATAGTGCTTAGCTCAGGTAGGATGAGGATCAGTCATGGAATCACTCAATTTCTTGACTTTCTGGTTTGATTGTCTGAACTGTTTCAAATTTTATTCCAAAGTCCACCAAATTGGGGGACTTCTCAACGCCCCTGGATTAGCTGGAGACCATTCAGGCTCCCCATAACTCCCTTTTGTTTTTTGTGGTTTAGTAAGAGACAGATGCCATATATACTATTTACAGCTGGCAATGCCTATGTTATTGGTATCGAAGGAATAGGAGAGGCTTGTAATGTGTGATTGGGGATTCCCATGAAGGTACAGGTTCATGCATTCAGTTGTATTGTAGCTCAAGTATCCTCCTCACTGGTCTCTTAAATTCAGCTCATACTATCCATTTGGGGATATTACAAGCTGGCAGTGTCATCCAGGGTTCATTCTCTGACACCCACCCAGTAGTTACTGGTGTTACTAGTGACTGGTTACTGGCCTACACAACAAAATGGTATCTGCGGGAGCGATGCTGCAATATAGACCAAGTTCAGGACAACCCTTGGCTGCTCTGAAGGTCAGCAGGCCAAGTTGCTTCCATCCCGCTATTTTTCTTTTCCTCAGGTGCCAAAATCAATCAAATAAAGTTATAAACAAATGTCAAAAGTGTAAGTACATTTCATTGAATATTGGTTTTAAACTGTATATTAACCTGCCGGAATGTTTATCCCCACAGAAATTACCTTAAAGGATTTAGAGAAAGCACATCAAATCATGTCATTTGAGCTCTGGTGACTCTGAAATGATCTTCCTGTTGTTCAGGACAAACTGTAGTCCACTTTTTCCAAGTTTTGTTCAATACGTCAAAGTCGAAAAATTGCATAAACAACGAAATTTTTACCTCCTGTGATCTTGAAACAATTTTCATGTTGTATAGGACTAACAACGGTCGACATTCACCGTTTTCTTATGAGGATAGTCCATTGACCCTACTGTTTTTGGTGACGGGGGGGCAAGAAAAAAAAAGTATTTGGGTCGTTCATAATCGTACACTGAGGTCAACAGTGCTTATCTTGGTAAGGATGAGGATCAGTGAAAGAATCGTCTGTCCACTTTTCGGACCTAACTATACACAAGCAGTCTCACCATTTTCAAGAGGTGTGGACCAGCCCTAACAGGATCGCAAACTGGACATTTGGGCAAAATTTCGCTTGCAAATATGATTGTGTAGTAGGCCTTACCGATAGCTCAACCTTGGAACTAGTTTGTATGTTCCCCATGATGAGTTCATGGCCGCTATTGTTTTGAGTCCGGGTCATCTGAGGTCAACAGAGGCGGAAGTTCCTTGTGAACATGATAAGTGCAGAGTGCTTGGTCTGAGGACGCTAGAAAGACAAGCAGTCAAGAAATCACTATGTCTTCTCAGGCATCTGGCTTTGTGTTTAGATTTCCTCCTAGTTGATTGCTTGTTGGAGCCGGAGGAATCAATGCAGCCATGAAGTTGTGTATGTGCAGTCATGACAGTATGTGTATGTTTGTATGTATTTATTGTTTTTGTTGTGGACTTACACATACATGGAACAGGGAAATCACGAAAAATTGATATTTTGATTAATTATGACTTGTGAACAGAACAACTTGACCCCATCTAGATTAAACAAGCTTGTTTCCGATAATGAGTACATGAACCCTATTATTTATTCTGTGGTTTGGTCAGAATTCATCTGAGGTTTATAAAGGTAAATGTCTGAGAACTTTGTGAACAGTCCAAAATGCTTCGTCCAATCAACTGAAATTGGTATGCAGCTTCTTATGAGGAGTACAAGAATCCTGTTGTTTTTGGTGTAAACTTGAGATCATTTCGATATTCTTGACAATTTTGGCTTGTGAACACAAAAACATTACCCCAACTGGATGGACCAGGACCAAACTTGGTATGTGGGCTTCCTTGCCATATTGACACAAACCCCACATGTTTTGGGGTCAGGTTGAAGGTCATCAGAGGTCAATTAAGGTAAATGTCAGAAAGGCTTGTGAACATGGTGAGTCCATATTGCGTGGCCTGATCAGGCTGACATTTTGCAAGGAGCTTCATCATGGGCAGAACAAGAGCCCTATCATTTCACTATAATTGAGGGTTATTTTTGGTAAAAAATAGAACATTTGACAAATTTTTGCTTGTCAACATGAAATATCACCTCTCCTGGCTTGATCTTAGATGGGTTCCCCGTTATGAGTGCATTGTTTCGGGGTCAGGTCAAGATCAACATAGGTCAATGTCAGATAAATCTTGTGAACACAAGAAGCCATAGTTCTTGGTCGGATCAGGTTGAAATCTGGTAAGCAGTTTTCCTAAAGGGAGTACTAGGAACCTCTTGTTTTCGGTGTAGATTGTGGGTCGTTTATGATAAAAAAAAAAATAAGTGAATTGTGGAAAAATGATATTTTCACCGATTTTGACTTTTGAACATATAATTGGTATTGTTGTTCCCCTCTAATTTAGTAAAATGTCCCTATCATCTTGGTGGCCAGTCTAAGATCAAAGTATTTGAATATTGTGTTAAGTCAGCAATGCTTAGTAAGGTCTGGACCAGTCAAGGAATCAATAGGCTTTTTTAGTTCACTGAGCCATTTGGTTTTATCACTGTTTGACTTTACAAACACTCTTCTCAACAGGTATAATAGCTTTGGTGTCACTTCTTTCATGACACTGGTGTGTAGTCACATCGCCTAACTTTCCCCGGGACTACCCTGAAGACATCCAGTGCCTATACCCTTTACAGGATTCATGGTGCGGAGAAAACTCAGGTTCCATAACAGACTTTCATTCATCATCTTAGCCTTCAAGGACAGACTGCAGTATGGTGTTGACCCGAGCTGTGCTCGAGACATGGTATGGTAACCTCACGTCGACCGTGCCTATTGTCAGGGACAGTCATTGGTAGCCAACTCTGTTTCTCTTCATATCTGACAAGAATAACAATGCTAGAGGGTTTCGACTGGAGTACCTCTCAGGTAAGAAGTATTGCATGTCTCAAATGTTGTAAGATAGACATGTGGGCAGCACCTAGTGCTGGCAACGACACCCATTGATTGTACCATAGCTTCAGGTTCCAGTAAGGTTAGGAGGGGGGGGGGGAACTGGGCACACCTAGTGCTGGCAACGACACCCATTGATTGTACCATAGCTTTCCCTTCAGTTCCAGTAGGGTTGGGAGGGGAGAGACTGGGCAACACCCAGTGCTGGCAACCAACACTCATTGATTGTGTACCAGGTTCAGGTTCCAGCAAGGTTGGGAGGGGGAACTGGGCAGCACCTAGTGCTGGCAACGACACCATTGATTGTATCATAGCTTCACCTTCAGTTCCAGTAGGGTTGGGAGGGGAGAGAGACTGGGCAACACCCAGTGCTGGCAACCAACACTCATTGATTGTACAAGGTTCAGGTTCCAGTTAAGGTTGGGGGGGGAACTGGGCAGCACCTAGTGCTGGCAACGACACCCATTGATTGTACCATAGCTTTCCCTTCAGTTCCAGTAGGTTGGGAGGGGGAACTGGGCAGCACCTAGTGCTGGCATATGACACTCATTGTTTGTACCAGGTTCAGGTTCCAGTAAGGACTGAAAGGGCAGCACACTGTATAGGCTGATGCATCTGGCACTCAATTTGATGAACCACAGCTTCGTTCTCCAGTAAGCTTGGAGGGGCAGTGCCTAAGGATGGGGAGGGGTGGGGAGAGGACCACTGGGCAACACCTAGTGCTGGCATATGACACTCATTGTTTGTACCAGGTTCACCTTCCAGCAATAAGTGCTATGTGGCACCTGTCAGAGGCACATCAGTGTCAGTAACTCAGTGTTTGAAATTAGGCATAAACTTATATGCTACTGAGAAACATCTTTCTTCCGATGAAATGGGTCACTAAAATATTATGGCTACCCTTCCTTTTGCAGTTCACAGGCTAAATGCTTAAGTATTGAAGATTAGTGTTATTGCCAGATTTTGAAGTTTGGAAGGAGGGGGGGGGGGGTTTTGAAACTAATAGTGCTGCTGCTCAACGTGCTCCATCCTATTGACCAATTGGCTCGAACCTGTTAAGATTCATTCAATGAATAGTGGGTAGCACTGGATAGGCTTGGCCAGCCTTTTTTGTTATCATAACAATGAGGTGCTGTAGGAATCTACTAACATCCCATCAAACCCACCAGGGATACATTACTCTGGATTGTGACACTTCATATGCCAGTATTTTCAAAGGGCATTAAACTTTTAGTAGAAAAAATTACCCACCCATTAGGAACCATAAATGGAGAGGCATGTCACATTTATGTATTCCTGGGTACCTGTTGAACAGATACTTGTCCACTTTGAATTGTAGGTTATTTCAACTTGTGGAGACACAATGTTTCACATCTTTTTAAATCTGAACTAACTGCCACCCTATGCAACAACTTGTCATCATGTAAACCACTGCGACGACACAAGACAACATCCCCTTTAGAAATACAAATGAGCCCTGAAATCAATAGAGAAATGCAATTTTCAATAAGCCAGTTCATTGTTGCTTGTGCTCACATAGAACTAATAGTCTGGTAGTGACGGGGGAGACGCGCACACACTTTGCATCCAAGTATCTGCATTACCAAAAGTTCTGGTTGCCCCCATCACCCTTCTAATGTTGTCAACCTGATGATCCTAATTAATCCGTTTTTTATGTCATTTCTCCTAGATGGTGATGATTGTCTTTCAAATCCCTGCCAGAACAATGCAACCTGTGTCGATGGACCGAGGAATAGGACCTGCGTCTGTACACCTGGATGGGAGGGGGCTTCCTGTGAAACAGGTGATTGGCTTCGTTCAATGTTCACATGTTCACATGAACATATGAAATAGTTGTGAAACAGTACTAACTGTATTCTACTCAGCCCTGCTTCTAGCAAAGTTCAGGGGAGGTGAATTTTGGGGTAAGGAATATATAGGGAGGTGCTCAACCATAAGAAGAGACTTGAACAAATTTATCTCATGAATGAGAGAAAGGAGAGAGAGATGTGTGGGTAAAGTTGTCATTGCATGGGGAACCGACTCATGAGCTGTCAAAAATATTTTTTACAATTCAGACATGGTCAACAGTCTGCAAACATCGATCTTCAGGATAGTTAGAAATTCCCAATGCTGTCTGCAAACAATAATCTATAAATTAGATAATCCTATGACATACTGTAATGAGGGGGGGGTGCTCTAATCTACATAAAAGAAGAAGCTATGTGACAGGGATCACACCATTTGAAAGGCAATACAAATGTCATACTTGCACGAAATTGCTAATCCACCTACATATCTATTTGATTAGGATGACAAATGGTCACAGTGATGACCAAGAGAAGGGTCATCGGGGGTGTTCTGAAAATTGATGTCAAAGAGACATCTAGGCAATCTCCGGCTATTCTGGAAAACTATGCAAAATGCTCCTCTTCCTATTATACACTTTAAATTGAATGTTATGACTGTTGTAGTATTGATCAGGGAACAATACTACATAATTGGTCTTCAATTTTTAAAGGTCATCTAGAGACTCGCTGGTGGACCCCTTATCATGGCTAGACAAAGAATAGACGCTAGTGTAGGAGTGGTCCGTCACTGAACCTGGGAATTAAGAAACGCGTGCCTGCCTGCCAACCTTATGCTTTGAGTGGGTCCATGCGAGGGCAGGGAAGATCTGTGTCTGTCCTGGTCATGCTGTCAGCCCCCCTGTGCTGGCCATTATAGCCAGGTACCTCCTCCTCGAGCTGCTGAGCAACCCCCCCCCCCCCTTCCTGCCTGTGATCCTCCATCAATCCTCTTCCAGGAGGAGTGTCAAATCTGGTTCCACAAAACCTCCAGAATAATAAGGTTTTGAATCTAATATCTGTTTGTATTTTCCAGATATCATGCTCACAGGGAGCGTCACTTACACACACACACGCACGTATGCACTCTGCATGACTGCATAGTTTCCTTGTGCCTTTGGCAAAGGAATAAAAAAAGGATAATTTCCGCTTGTTATAATTCATAACCTCTGGATGATTCTTGACCTTCTCCATATGCACTCCCACACACAATATTCCCAGTGCTCTCTTAAGTGGGAGTTTTATAAACATAGGCTGGCATCATAGACCTCTTAACACCCCCTAGAGGCGGGGCTAATTTGATGAAATCCAGTTTTATGACCTCTAGGCTTGCTTCAGTATAAAGAGCAAGCCAGATATGATGGATTTGTCAATGTTGTAGTTATATGACAACATTATGTGTTACATGACATGACATTATCAGAGGTGGTGACATTTTGACGAGTGAGGAACGTCAGACGGCTGGCGGTGGCAATCCCAAGGTGGCTTCACCCCTTCTTGTTCATTAAAATAATATTGCATACAATCTGTTATAGTGGGTTGTGGAGCAGTGAGCAACAAGCCTTCTTGGCCGGTGCAGGTGTGTATGTGTGCACAATTTCAGTATGTTATATCTAACAAATGAAAGATGTATCAAGTAACAAATAAGGTATACATGGTGGCTCCATATATCCTGGGAATGACCATATTGTTAATGGCGTCAGGTCGGAGAGGAGGCAAATCAAGGTTGTGGGGGGGTGGGAGCCCCAAAAACGCGTGTCAGCAGTCTATTATGAATGAAGCATGTAGAAAGTTCAAACATGGGTATACGAGTTGCCCTTATAGAATGGAGAAACCAGTTTTTAGAAGAGGAGAATTTGGGTTCGTAGGAGAGCAAGATTTTCGGCTTTCTTCAAGTTTGCCACGTAGGGTTTGCAACAGGAAAAATTGCCATTTTCTGCTTTTTGAGAGTGGAAAATGTTGCCAATCGGACAATAGTTTAGGTTGTATCGGACCAGCGGAGATCCTTGGTCATTAACAACCTGATAATCGTTACCTACCACCTCTCGACAGTGGAGCCTAGTTCTGTCATCTCCCAGGTAATCCACTTTTACACATGGTAAGGTGAGACATTTGAGAGGAACATGCATGCGTGTCTAATAACAATGCGTAAGAGCCCCTCAGATTTCAATTGGATACTACTGGAATCTGTGATCTCAAGTCGACTGCTGCTATCCAGAGCTATATTGGGGAATGCGAGAAATAGAGAATTAAATGTTGAATTCGGTTAGGAAGAGGGGAAACCCCTTATGATATCCCGCAACACTGTAAGTGTCGGGGATTGGGATGGATATATATGGGTTTGGCCGTTTGGTTTGGTGCCACGCCCGTATCCGCCGCCGCCGGCTCCGCCGCTGCCGCCGCCGCCGCCGCCGGAAACGTTTAGGCGTTAGCGCTCTCTATCTTTAACACTTTTATCCGAGTGACCCAAACATGGGTACACATGTCCGTATATGAGGTAAAATCTAGGATAGGTTGGAAAATGGCTATATCGTATATTTGTTGCCCTCTATTTTGCAGGGGTTTTTCGAAAATTTTCAAGTTGTGCGATTACACGAAACGTGGGGGTTGAGGGTAGTTGTTGGAGCCGAAAAAAACCTGGCGACAATTTCGAGTTAATCCGAGGTCAACTTTGCATTTCTTTGGCCAGTAGCCAATATAGGCATATGTATTGATATTTCATACTTCATTTGATTTATGAACTTGGTGAATAGGGCCAACTATAAGTGCAGATGAATTTTCCCAATGTGGCCAAGGTCACTGGAGGTCATCTTTGCAGAACTAATTTGATTAAAGTTGGCCCATCCAATTAGCAATTAGGCAAATTTATAAACTTTGTTGGATTCTCATGAAACTTGGTGAGTAGGACCTTTAAACAGTCCCAATGACTTTAATCAATTGCATTTGAACACTGAAGGGCATATGTGTGTTTAATTTACATATTAGTAGCATATAATTAGAATATTAATGCAATTATTTCTAACTTTTAGGGATTTTGATGTGATGAATGATTGAAAACTTTGTGAATAGGAACCTCCTACACCAGTCCGGATAAATGATTCAACATCAAGATCACTGAGGGTAAATGTTGGGACTAATTTGCCAATTAGTGTCCTGATCAGTCAAAATGATGAGTTAATAACTTGTTTCGCTAAATTAACATTGGGACACATGTTCATTGAAAGGCAATATGCTCTAGGAGTGGATTGATCACATGAGTGTAACCAATTTTCTAAAAAAAACCGCCATGTCATTGAAGGGCAGTACAGGTCACTTAGGGGTCAAAACACTGATTTTAGTTACTTTTCGGCAATAGCATGGGTGTGTTGTCATCAGAATGCAAAATGCTTCTAGGAGTGGACCCATCACATGAGAGAACACTTCTTCATAAAAACTGTCATATCATTAAAGGTCAATTCGGGGTCCACTTAGGGGTCAAAAACTGTTTTCGGGCTATAATCGGAGAATTGGAATATCTGCGAAGGGCTGGATGGTTCACCATGTGATATAAATTGTTGACCTCCATGTGGGTGGTGACCGCTCCCCGAACTAAATTTGACCTACTGTAGGGTGAATGGGTCATGTGGGTTAATGTACGATCGAATCTTGAATAAATGTGCTATTTAAGGAGTACCCGGCAAAAAAAAAAATAGAAACTAGTTAGTTTTGGATGATGTGATAGAGTTTGTGTGCGTTATGGAGGGCAACAACAACTCCAGCTTCCGATCGGACATTACTTTGGTAGTTACAAGGGGGCAAAGTTCAATTTTATACCTTTTCGCAATCACTGGACATGTCATTGGAATGCAATAGCTTCTAGGAGTGGATGCATCACATGAGTGTTGTAACAGTTGTCATAAAAACCGCCAGTCATTGAAGGTCATAAAGGTCACTTAGGGGTCAAAAACTGATTTTAGTATATTCGGCAATAGCACGGGTGGTTCATAGAATGCAACATGCTCTGGGAATGGATGTATCACATGGAGAGTAACAAGATTCAGTAAAAAAACTGTCAATCATTAGAAGGTCATCGAGTATTAGGGGCAAACAACAAAACTGTTTTTGGCTATAATCGGAGAAAATTAAAATTGAAAATAAAATAAAATCTGCCGAAGGCTGGATGGTCACCATTGTGATTATAATTGTTGACCCTGTGCCATGTGTGGTGACCTCTGACCTGAAATTTGATCGCTGTGGGTGGTCATTGTGGGTTGAAGGTTCGAATCTTGAATAAATGTGGCGATTTAAGGAGTTACGGGCAAAAAAAAAAAAAAATAGAAACTGGTTAATTTTGGATATGTGATTGAGGTTGTGTGCTTTATGGAGGAAAACAACTCCCGATTCGATCGGGACACTTACTTTGGTAATTACAAGGGGTCAAAGTTCATTTATACCTTTTTTGACAATAAACATTGGAGATGTTCATTGGAAGGCAAGATTATTCTAGGAGTGGATGCCATCACATGGAGTTGAGTGTAACAATTTTCATAAAAACCGCCAGTCATGAAGGTCATTAAAGGTCCTTAGGGGGTAAAAACTGTTGTTGGCTATAATCAGAGATTGAAAAAAAGTGCATTATGGAAAGGACCCATTTACATTACACGTTGGCGCTTCACAAGTCGATGAATGCTTCTTTCAACGCAATATTGTACGGGTTCATGTCACCAAATTCTTGAATAAGAATGCGGGGAATTATACGTTATGGCGTTACCCCTGCCTGCCCGAAATTCGAGTGCTTTTGGTTGCGGTCACCGCTAGGCCATGTGACCGCTATTTCCTTCCCCTGCAGCTATCACCCCTACCACGGCATGGCATTTCCACCTTTCGCCCCCAAGCCATTCCACTCTCTCCCAGCCTTCCCCCCCTACCTGCAGCCATTTCAAGATGCTTGCTGAAATCTAATACAATTTAGTCCGACACACATCAAGTCCATTTTCGTTCGTCTGCCAAAATCCTCCGTTTGCATAGATTCTTGGAGTAGAAGCTGGAAGTAAAATACTAATCAATGAATACATGTCAGTGGAGTAGGCCCTCACATTTTTGTAATTTGAAACAGTTCATATTAATCAGTCCCCCACCCACACTCACTTTGCTTAGGATCATTTGAAGTCAATTTCCAGTGTTTTTGAAATGCTAAAGCCTTTAAGAAATAACATCAAATGCATGATACGCTATATACTGGTGATGGGGCTCAGCTCTTCCTATTACTACCTGTTGGAGTGACCTTATTTCCTTGGCTCCTACACCTACGTGCGCATACCATCTGGTAGATCCTACCACCCATGATCTCTTCACCTACTCTACATCATGCGTGTGCACTTGGTGGGGGTCCCCCCAATACTGTATAGATCCGGAATTCAGCTAGTTTAGGGAAATTAGGTAGTAGTCTGATGGAGTGGGAACAAGTAACAAGAGAGATTTCTATGCGAATCACTGAACCTCACCAATTTGAGAAGGCCTGAGATATCTAGGAGTCATTCATAGTAACATTTTCCCCCCTGGGTGATCTGATGGTCACCTCGGCTAAGACGTCTTCACTTTCACATTGGCTGAACGCAGTGTACATTGAGGCTGGTTAAAGGAAAACATAATTAAGTGACTATTTGTCTCACCTAAAATAGGTAGGAATTATCATACGGGTCGTTTTGTGAACAAGCTTATGAAAGATGTAAACCTAGCGATTCAAGCGTCATTCATTAGAACAAGTAAATGTAGATTTAGATGATGCTAGCCAGGGCATCCCCTGTGTCCCCCCAGATGAAAAACTAAAAAAAATCTGTCTCTGTTAGCTGAAGTTGGTTTCTGGGAAATCAGAAGTTGATAGCCTAATATGCAGTCAATCAGAAGATCGAACTGGCAAGGTGACATGATACATCAATGTGCCCCCCTTCCCTTGGCATGGGGAGGGGGGGGCTGTAGCAAATAAGGGTGAAGACGGCTTAAAGGAGTTGGTCCAACGTAAATCAGTCGCATTGGCTCGCACTCCCTTCTGGAAAATTTGCATGGAGGCAAATCAAGCACTAATAACTGGACTAATTTTGTCTGCATGTTGTCTGGTCGCATCTGGAACAAGCAACAGAAACGACACGAAACTGCCTGATCACTCACTATCATATGGTATACTGGCCAGTATGATATATCAATGCAATGGTTTCTGATATATCATCCCGAAATATATGACGAAGTGTCCATCATTCGCTAGATGTTGCGACACAATATATAAAACTGTACTAACACAGGTGAATGGCACGTTCTGTGTCACTGTGTGTCTCCGGGGGTTGTGAGACGAAAATGGCTCTCTTAAGTCACCCACGAAGGAGTTATTACAAAAAATTGGCTGTCAATCATAGTGTTTCACTGGATAGTCTTTACTTTCCTGGATTTGATCTAATTTGGTTAACATATTTGAGTATAAACAAACTTGGTAGAGTGAGTCCTCTGTCAGCATTATAGATGGAAGGTAATCTATGCTTACTGACCCTTGTGAAGGGACTCTTTTTTTCGCTCACCCCAGCACGTGCTGGGTGAGCTATGATCCTGCATCTCTAATCCATTCTATCTATCTATCAATTAATCTATCTATCTTCTATCTATCTATCGTCAACCCAATTGATTCAAATTGCCTACTCACTCCTCCTACATTGTTTTGGTGGATCATAGTGAGAACTTTGGTCACAATGATGGCAAGTGGAAGGGGCATCTGGGGTGCTCAGAATTTGGGCCCAGAGGCCCATTGTGGGCCCTAGGGCCCATCACTTGAAATCACTGCAAATGCTTTCTTTCTCCTCCTCGGAATTTTGGATGCACTTGGCTGATGTTCAGTCCCATAATGATGGTCTAATAGCCGTACCTTCGGGGTGTTCAGGAATTTTGGGTCCAAGGTCCCACTTGGGCCCTTAGGGCCCCATCATGTTAAATCACGCAAATGCTTCTCCTCCTACCGAATTTTGGTGCAACAGTGCTGATGTTTGGTCACATTGAATTGTCTAATAGCGCGTACCTCCTTCGGGTATACAGGAATTTTGTCCCAGGTTCAACTTGGCCATGGCCCATTTCATGAATTCCACACAATGGGGGCTTGAATGGATCTCCTTCTTACAAGCTTCATTTATTTCCTGTAAAGTTACATGTACTGGTCCTTGGGTAGTGGGCCATCGGGGGTGTTGAGGAATTTTTGGCTCAAGGCCCATTGTGGGCCCTAGGACCCCCTCATGTGAAATACAACGCAAAATGCTTCTCCGCCTACAAATGTTGGTGCAAAAGTGCTGAGTCCAGTCATAATGATGGCCTAATAACCTTCAGGTCGTTCAGGAATTTTGGGTCCAAGGTCCCACTTGCCCTAGGACCCATCATTTGAAATCATGCAAAGTGCATCTCTTACAAATTTTGGTGCACAGTACTGATGTTCGGTTATATGATGCTCTAAGAAAAAATAGCCGTACTTCGGGGTGTTCAGACTTTTTGGTTTCAAGGTGCCATTTGGGCCCTCGGCCCATTTTATGAAAATTACACACAATGGCGCTCGCATGCATCTCCTCTTACAAGCTGCAGCTGATTTTCTTTCCAACTTTGGGAGCAGTGGTCAGTGTGTAATAATGGGCTATTTGGGGTGTTCTTGAATTTTTGGCCAGTGTGAACCCATGTCCCATATATAATCCATGCACAAATTTATCTCTTTTTCTGCAGTGTTGCATAGTGTTGATAGTGGGTTATAATAATACTTGGATCGTCACTATTGGAACTAAGCCCACTACATCCTCTTTGCTCATGTTGTATAACGTGACATGTCTCATTCTCACGTTTCAATCATTCATCAACATTTTTGCATGATAGAAAAATGCTATGAGGCCTACTACTATACAGTACAGGGTGAGCTAACGTCCCTTGGCAACTCTTGTTTTATTCCTTGATTGAGCAGTTAGACCATGTGTGGGTGTTTTTTGTTTGTATGTGTATGCCTGGCTTGTGGACACGATACCTTACCCCCACCTGGATGGATTGAGCTCATAATTGATAGGTTGGGTTGCCGGGATGTGTACATGATCCCTATCGTTTTGGGGTCAGGTCAAAGATCATCTGAAGTTAACATAAGTCAAAGTCTGAACACTTTGGAACTCAATGCTGGTTGTTTCTCGACGAGCTGAAATTTGGCATACTGCTATGTGGGAGTACAGGGAACCGCTATTGTTTTTTGGTGTATGAGCATAGGAATTTTTGTTGAGAAATAGGGAAATAGTGAAAACTGATATTTTGGCCAATTTTTTAAGCTTGTGTATTTCGCTAACTTGACCCCCCCTAGATGGATTTCGCCCATACTTGGTATATGGTTTCCCCATGATGAGTGCATATCCCTATTGTCTTGGGATCTGGTCAAAGGGTGCGATCTGAGTGTCCAGGCAGAGTCAAAGTCTGAAACCACATGACATGTATAAGTTCAGAATGCTTCCGTTCGATTCAAGTTGAAATTATTGCATACTGTTTTCCTCATGGGGAGTACACAAAAACTCCAAGGATTGTTTTTAGTGTGGAGTGGGTGTCCATCTTCAGTCAAATGAGTAATTGTGTGACAACTTATAGTTGCATTTCAGCTGGTGGCACAATAACACACCCCCTTGATGGATTTTTTAAAATCCCCACACTAGTAGTGGGTCTTCCCATGATGAGTACCTACACCCTATTGTTTTGGGGTCGCGTGGTCAATCACCTTGAAATATTGTGCATACGCTTCCTTCCTGATGAGGATAACGACCCTATGTGTTTGGTATGGAGCAGGGGTCATTTTTGGCTTAAAACAAGGGAAATTGTGAAAAACTGATATTTTGGCCAATTTTCAGCTTGTGGACCTAACACATCCCACTTGGATGGATTGAGGGCCCCTACTTGGTATATGAGTACATGTTACCTATTTTGGACACGTTTAGTCCAGAACGTGTGGCCTCATCAAGCTGAAATTGGCTATTGCCTGCCTATGGGAGTACATGAACCCTATTGTTTTTGGTGTGGGCAGGGGTCATTTTTTGGTAGAATATAAGGGTTAAGAACAATGAACACAGAAAAATCACTATGTAAGTTCATTCTCGTTTCAATGCCACAAGCACCGACACATGTTATACACTGGTAGTGTATTAAGGTTCTGAGTTCGTTCAATACCCCCTCTATACTAGCGGACCTCGTTAGACTCTCCGTTGACTTGACACTAAAATTGCCTCCGTTGAGTTTCCCTGAATCCTTGAGTGCATGCCCAACTGGAGCTCCAGCCCCCATTTATTTTAAAAGCAGAGAAGTGTATCACCAGTGGCACTACAAATTGCTGCATCGACCCTTACATTTTTGGCTATGAGGAGCTCAACTTAGCAGACGACCCCTCACTTGACGTTATTCCGTCCGAACACCATTCTCGCCCAAGTCTCCTGTAATATGTTACTTGGTGAAATCCACCTGGATTCTCCCCAGGTTCACACCAATTGTTCTTTATATAGCCCCTTTCACTTGTCAGTTGATCATGCGTTGATCAACGACGGTAGTCACTCACTTTTCATGTCGTCCCTACGACTTGAACCCAGCACGTGGCACTTCAACAGGCTAAACACTGGAATTCCAGAATTTACTGACATACGTGGACGTGCCAATGTAAAACGTGCGCTCGACATCTGCAACGGGCACATTGACACTTCATAGAAATCTAAGCGCCCTTACTCCCTGGAGGGACGTGTTCTACAACGTGAAAACCTTACTCATACGTGGCCGTCGCCGTCGTGAAATCTAAAGCTCCTATTTCTCCTGGGAAGGAGATCCTAAACATAATGGGAAGGTGATGGTGGTGAATAGTTGATAGGAAAGCTGCATAAAAAAAACTGGAATAGATCGGGGGGGGGGGGAGCGTGAACTAGACGGAAAAGCGTCTAGCCCACCGACCTTACGTTTCTTGCAGCACGCATCCTAAATTTGAGATTCTCTTGCGATTGTGCACGTATTCAGAGGAATTGTTTCATACGCGTTAAGGTGTTTCCCCCCACATACTGCACATTATTACCTGTGGGAAATACAGTGGGTTCAGCAAGACCCACTATACCATTCCCGTGATGAGCATCACTTTTCCACCTGTGCCGTTTCTGGTAGACGACTGCTCGGTTTACGCGCATGGTTTTGGAGTTCTTTCTATTAGAATGAATACAGTTACATTTTGTTCGTGAATCTCTCACAGACGTAATGAGTGTGCTGCCATTCATGTGCTAATGGTATCTTTATTAGCAGCCAGTGCCTAATGACTACAGCTGCCAATGCGTCGATGGTTATGCTGGACAGAACTGTGACATAGGTAAGGGTCCTTTAAAAGATTTAAAGAGTATTTTATGTCGCATTTTCCTTGTGTGTGTGCAGGTTACTGGACTGGCAAACCAATAAAACATAGAGGCAGGAGCATAGGCGCAAGCAGGGATTTATGTACTGCAACAACCAACATGTACAAACAGCCAAGTTTGCCAATTTCACTACAAAGTTATTTTAAACATGTCCTCAGGTGCCTTTAATGCAAGTACTATCACTAGAATGGCTGGAGACATGGCACCCAAGGGTAACTGAATGTAATTGTTCGTTGGAGATAAAAGTGGAATGTAGACTTGGTCATGACAGTGGGATGTCATCACATGGTATAATTGGCTTTAGTGCCCTCCCCTCTCCCCCCATCAGAATCTCCAAGTCTCCAAATTTTTGTCCTGAATTGCACCTCAATGGGTGAAATGATCCAATAGGACAAGAACCACACCGTTCTTCAGCTAGGAAGGCATTTTTCATCCAGTAAATTGAGCCGATCATTCCTGTTTCGTAATAATAGTTTATCATGCAGTTTTCATTGAGCCCCCCCCCCCCCCCCCCCCCCCCCCCCACCCCCCCCCCCCCCCCCCCCCCCCCCCCCCCCCCCCCCCCCCCCCCCCCCTCACTGTGAAAGTTTGCAGGTCTTCCAGGCTTGGTAACGTTCTGTGGCATACATGTAACTTTCTACGTTAGAGCATGTATGGCCTATGTAACAGGTAGCAGTACTCACTGCTGAATTTCCTACTGTACATCCAGAATACTACGCTGCAAATTGTACAATCCTGTCACGCTCTTACTGAGGTGAAGGGAAGGGTTTAAATGACGAATGGTGTTATCTGTTACTGAGAAAAGAACAAAGGGGTTTTCTGGACCATTTGATCCCTTGAGTACAAGTACTCTATCAGGTGGTTCACATAAACAGCATGATTATGTCCAGTATACCCTGATGTATCAATATAATGCTTCACTGCTGGAGGTGTTTGGATGAGTCAATTTCATTGTTCAGTAACCTCTTTGGAAGGGTTCCCCCTAAGGCTCAGCCTTTGTGTAGAAAAATTTGTCTCACAGCTTTCAAAGCCGTGATATTTTTGGAACTACAAACAGTGTTTGAATTGGTCCATAGCTT
This sequence comes from Sclerodactyla briareus, assembly GCA_026419785.1. Lineage (NCBI taxonomy): Eukaryota > Metazoa > Echinodermata > Holothuroidea > Dendrochirotida > Sclerodactylidae > Sclerodactyla > Sclerodactyla briareus. The sequence continues at coordinate 140,456 of JAODTK010005596.1, read as the reverse complement.
TATACGTTTCACAACTTTTTTCCTTTGCTGCATATATGGTATTTAAACCACAGCATTGCAGTGCTTCGGCCGGAGGGGGATAGGCTGGGAGAAGTCGGGACAGTATTCTCTTGCCTATTTTTCTACTTCCAAGGCTTGGGGAGAATCTTGTTCGGGGATGTAGCCATGTGTGTGTGCATATGTGTGTGGTGTGTTGTTGGCAATTACCCCCAGACATGTGTCTCGTGTCCCGCCTCACAGCTATGTATATACCCCTGACCCTCTCCTGGCTGGGAAGAATGGAGCTTGTATGCTTTCTATTTTATACCCTGCTACCCAGTCTAAAAGTTTTCAACCAGATCTACCGTTTCACAAAACCCTGTATATATGACCTACGGTATGTATCTTGCTGTGCTTCCTAATGCTTGCTTTTCCATCAGTGAATCAACCTGTGAATACATTCACTCAATTCTTGTGGAGCATTGTGGTCTCAAGTAGTCACCTCTTTCCATAGGTAACGGACCCTCTGTATGATTCATGTGACACCATGGTTTCTTTTCCCCAGCTGGAGGAAAACCCACTAGTTCCTTGGTCGTGATCAAGTTCAATTCAGCCTTCCTTTCCAATGTCTTTTCAAATAGTGGATACTACACTGGTTACTACTGGCTCTGTAATGCTGTGGATATCTCAGCACTGGCTTACTGGGGCTTCTGTACTGCTGTGGGATCTCTCAGCAATGGCACACTGGCTTCTTTAATGCTGTGGATAGCTCAGCAATGGACTACTACTGGCTCCTGTAATGCTGTTTTCTATAAATAATAGTAGGGACCGAAAGAGATTTACTATAAGGATGATAGTGATTATATTCTGTGTGTATTTTACCAAGAACAGTTTGCAATGTCAGCCTTATTTTCAATAGTTGAAGGCTAATCAACTGCCAAGTATATTCACAGAATCATGCATGACCAGAGTTTACCTCTTACAGTGGTCGAGGACTCAGCCCACGTACAGCAACAGACCTAACCTTCAAAAGTGTATACTGCAGTTACGACGAATTGAACAATTGGTACACACAATTCAACTTTGAAACAGCAAGTTATGCCGAAATAGTTCATCCCTATGGACATTGTAAAATTCATATCAGTTTGAAAAAAGAAACACTGTACTGTATAAATTGTGACAGAACATGCACATCAGTAACTCTTCATCAAATCATGTTCAATTAGTGTGTGCAAGTAGGTTGGCCATATGGAGTAGATGTGTGGGATCCAAGTATGAGGTCAACAGAGGTCAAAGTCTCAGGACCATGTGAATATGACAACTGTCCAACAAAAAGGTTTAGAGGGCTCATATACTTAGCATATAGGTTTATTCTACGGAGTAGATGACCCCTATTGTTTTAAGGATTGGTCCAGGTCGCTGAAGGTCAACAGAAGTCTTAACAAACCTTGTAAACAATGACTTTTCAACAAAACGATGTGGAGGCTCATCCTTGGCATTCAGGATGGCCGTATGGTGTTTATAATCCCTATTATTATATGTCATTGAAGGTCAGCGAAGAATCAATATGAAAGATATTGAGGGCTCATCCTTGATGTAGGTTGGTCATATGAAGTGCCCATCTTCCTACTATTTTGGGGTGAAGTCTAAACTCCCTAGTAATGTAAGTTATTTAACTAAGCTATAAGCAGTGCGGTTGCTTCTCATATTAACATAAGACAATATCCCATACTTTGGGAGATTAGTGGCAGCCACTAATAAGCAAGGAATCACTACAAAGTGTTGCATTCTTGGTAATTCATGCCATAAATGTCCCATTTCCTTAACTGTGATCTCTAGCGCATATTTTCATTGTTAGGTGACAGTTGTAATATCGATCCATCCCACTGCTGACTCACAATCAAGCAAACAAACTCTCATCACTTCATATACAATATATCAGGAAAGCAATTGTTGGCTCAAATAAATGCTTGATTACCTTGTAGGGTATTTGCTAAAGACCACAGCACTACAACCACTAGGAATTTCAGTATATATTATGTGTTGGTAAATACCTAGTCAACCATGAACACTACTTGCTTTTGCTGCATTGTATGCCACTGTGTGAGGTAGAGTACTAGTATTTATAGTCTCATTTAGGCTATCAGATATAACCTGTCTGAATAAAATGAATCACACAAGAATGTATTTGCTATATAGTGTATGTGTATTCAAAGCAACAAGTAGTTCTTTGTTTTAGTAATCTCACTAGTCTTAAAGGTAGTTGTGGCATACCTTGAAGTCCTTAATATTGATCGGCCACATGGTTCATGTGGGGTTGGGGGTGGGGGGCTGAGATGCTGTAATCACTCCATCTAGTTCATCAGTTTGTTTGATACAAAACAGTAGGTGGTGAACTGCTAAAGTGGCTAGCTATATAATGTTCAGACAACCTTTCAGCTGTCCTGCAAGTTGTGAATTGATTAATGTCCCGAACAAAATTTGCCGGATGGAAAACCAACTAGAATTTAGTGGGAAATTCTCTCAGTAATGGCTAGATATCTTCACTGACCATTTCAAAATATTCTCACATTCCTGGCAAAATTAGTGTATACTGCAAATGGGCTGCAGTATGTACTACCCCCCCCTCCCTGTAGAGGGTGTTGCTGAACTTCTGGAACCATTCATTTGATGGTCCTCAAACTGACCTGGGTGGGGAGGAGGGGGGGGGGGTCTGAGAGGGGTTCACCCAAATCAAATCATTACTGATGTTGGAACATGCCTTATGAGCAGTCTGGTGCTATTTATAGTCACATTTTTCAATATATTACACCTCACTATACACCTGCTACTGGTAATTACTGTTATGTAATAATCACCTGAGGGTGATCCATCATGTCACACCATATTTTTTTTTCTCCCAGATATTGATGAGTGTAGCTCCAGCCCATGCTCGAATGGAGGGACCTGCTTTGACCAGATTGGATCCTTCAGGTGTGTTTGTATACAGGGCTACACAGGACCACAGTGCAGAATAAGTAAGTATATAACCTGACACTGTCATGTTATCTATACAATCCATTTGATAAATGGAAGGGCTAAAAAATTTGCTGGGGACTTGACTGGCTGTTTCAGCATTAGATCATGTTTTATGCCTATAAATTGGGCAACTTTTGTGCATTGACCATTAGCTGTGACCCAAAACTCCTATGGTGATTTACAGCAATCTTGATGACTGTCAATTCAGCAACCATTGCACAACCTTTACTCAGAAATTCTATGCATAATTACCAGCAATACAATCAGTACTAAGATACTTCATCCCTGTTGCTCATGAGAGGAGGGCAGTTTGAATCCTCTCTCATTGCAGCCATTCATCAGAGGTATGCCATGGCCCCTGGAGGGTTTCGCAAAAATGAGAATAGTGCAGTATCCAGGTCTGCCTCCACCCTGCCGGGCCTTGTGTAAATAGGTTTGATCATTCATCTACCAAAAAAAACTGTTTCAGGGAGAATATAGAAGTAAGACTGAGACCAATTTCATGAGTCCTCCTGCAAAATGTTGATGTTGCCCCCCCCTTCCCATTTCTAGAAGGCATTAACTTCCCCTTTGTTTTGCAGACATAGATGACTGTGCTACTGTTCCATGTCAGAATGGAGGAGCTGTATTGACGGAATCAACTCATACACCTGTAACTGCCTGGAAGGATATCGTGGTGTCATCTGTGAACAGAGTAAGAGTTCAAATTACATGCAGTCAATGCCACTTTCTTCACAGGCAGAGATCCTCATTTTTGTCATTGATTCATACATGTCGGCAATATCTCAGTTTCTCCATTCAGTGCCACTTTCGGCATAATTTTAGGATCAATTACCTCCCAACTATACGGGAATGCGATATACACATCCCTTGAGGTCAGTAGTAATTGAATAGGCCCACATGTCCTTAGCTTTAAAGTGGAACTCATGAACTTTTCAGTTTACAGTTTGGTAGTAGGACTATAGTGGTTTAGATTGGTCCATATAGTCGGAGGAATTTATATGGTCATGTCAATTTATTTGGCAATTGTCCCACCAACTATGATAATTTGTGCAGTAGCGCACCTGCTTCTGTCCATGTACTATATGAAAGGTAGGTACATTGCTCATTAATTTTCATCACAGGAGGTGTGTGTATGTAATGCGCGCGACAACTCAACCCACCTGGATGGACAACTTCATATTTGGTGCGTGGGGTCCCCGAGTACATGACCCCTATTATTTTTATGCCAGAACAAAGGTCATTTGAGGGGTCACCAGAGTCAAAGTCCGAAATCCTTGTGAACACAAAAAAAAACCAGAATGTTCGGTCCAATCAAGCTGAATCAGGTATGTACCTTTTCATGGGGAGTACAAGAACCCTATTGTTTTAGGGTAGTGGAGGCTCAGTAAGAAATAGAGGAAAAAATTATATTTTAGCAATTTTATCTTGGGAACAACTTGATCCCACCAGGATGGATCAAGCTTATACTTGGTAAGTGTGTTCACCATAATGAGTACAACAGAGGTAAAATCTGAAAACCTTGTTTGGTACGCCACTATTATATGGAGAGTACAAGAACTGTATTGTTATCATTGTAATTGGGAATTTCCATGAAAAATGGGATATTGTGAAATTGGATATTTGGGCCAATTTTAGCTTGTGAATACTAAAAACATGGTATGTGGGTTACCCATACTGTGTCACTGAATTCCATAGCATAGCTTTGAGGTCAAGTCAGAGGTTATTTGGGGTTAGGAAGTCTGGACACCTTGTGATCATGTAATCCCAAAATGCTTGGTCTAAGTTGTGAATCTAGTTGACATTTATTTTAATAGCTTTCTTGTGGGATGTACAAGTTTTTTTTTTCCTTTCTCATGGAGGGGTTATTTTTGGTGGAAAATGAGGTAATTGTGGAAAATGCGAATTTTGGTGAATTGGGTTATTCAGAGTCAGCAGAGCTCAAGGTTAATGAACATTGAAAACTGTTGAAAACTGAGTTGACAATGCTTTGCTTGATCACTTCAGAATCGGTCAAGAAGTCACTGAGCCTTTTGGCATTCCGGTTTTCTTTTCAGAGAGACTGTTGGAGACCTCTTAACACTGATTAAGGCACTAAATACAAATTATACCTAATCAATCAGTCAATGTTATGCTGGAATCATATGCATTTTGCTTTCATCCTGGCAAAGGACCAATTAGCAAGGAATAGCATTTGTGTTGCAAAGTTCTGAATAGGTTTGTCAGCTGGGAAACATGCTAGATAAACTTGACTATTCAGTGATACAATTACGCCCTGGAAAAACCCCTACAAGATAGTCTTGGTAAAATCGTAATAAAAGGAGATCAGCTGGCCTCCAGATGTTTCTGGCATTTCATGTTCTATTAAAGGTTGTGTAGCAAGGACAGAATCAGGTGTAGAAGGCCCAGTAGTAATATTTTTTCTCAATATGACAAACTACTTCACTGGGCTGGGTAATCACTTCTTGTCAGCAGTGCTGCTCTATGTTTGTCAGATAAGTTTGGCATGATCTGGATGATATATAAGCACTACTAAACAAGAGTTCAACCACTGATTGTCTTATGTCAACACGAAACAATTCTTTTTACTGCTTCAAATTCCACATTCCACATCTCCTGACAGGAGTTCATTTCACCTCCTGATTTTCTTCAAAGATTCAAACTTGTTCTATTCAACTAGCTACCCATTACTGATTTGATGTATGTTCAGCTCTAGCCATCCATCAATTTAGCAATAATAAGTAGCTGGTTTGGGTATGAAAATCAAATATAGTGAATAGTTTTGTTGCATGAATATGATGACACTGCTAGCGTGGATGTTACCCTGCCGCTTACTGGTTGTTTTTTTAATTTATTTTGGGGTTGTAGAACAGGAATGATGTACACTTCTTCTTTTTTAATTTCATGGTGTCTAAGCAGTATTGGCTAAAAATGATGTCTAAAAAACTGACTTGGCTCTGCTGCATCCTTCATTTAACTGGATTTTGAGTTCCAACTGTTTTTAGCACTTTATCTATGGTACTAATGATTGCATTCATCATTTGCTCTTCACAAACCCACCAACCATTGTATAAGTGTATAGTTTAGTGATCACTCAGTATACTCTAAACCTTCCACTGTCTCACTCTGCAGGGAGCTGGCAATGTTGAATAGCTCCTTCAATTGTTTCCCAAGATTGGGTTACTCCAAAGAATTCTGACTAGATACAAAAACCCTGATCCCTCTACAAAGGAGGGGTGATGAGGGCATCGGGCTGAGGAGTAGCATTTCATTGGTGCGAGCTAGTGCTCCTCACTAATATATAGTCAGAACAGGCTACATAGGTTACATAAATCACTCAAACATATAACTCCTGCTTGGGTGAAAACAGATGGGTAAATTGGGTGACCACACATGAAATGAATTTCACTCTTGATATGTTCTGGGAACACTGTTGCCACAGAGTAACCTGTTACATCCAATATTATTGTGTATAATGGGTGGTCTATGGGGTCTATAAATGCCTGATATAGGTCTGATAATTAATCAATTTAATGACTGTGGGTACACACCACAAAATGGAATGTCCAAGAAATTTGTCAGTGTTTCAAAGTTGTTTCAACCTTCAACCGAGGGACATAACTGGAGATACATGTAGCATGTGATAGAGGTGTTTAATAGTATGTCAGTGCTATTGACCCATGGTTTGTTGCAACATGACGAGTCTGGTCATCACAAAGAATTTACCCCGCAGGGGTCATTAGGTCATATGAGGTCTAAAGGTCAAAGTAGTCATCAGATGTAGTTGCACAACCTAATAGATTTCCCATTACACCAACCCTCTAAAATGATTTCTTGCCAATATATATGAATAATAATAATAATGATAATATCTAGTATTTATATAGCGTTATATCACCGACTGCTGTCAGTACCAAAGCGCTTACAGATATTACCCTGATCATAGGAACCGGTACGCCCTCCGACAATCCCGGAGAGTAAGTTGCTGCCATTATAGGCGCAGGTTGTACTCAAATTCCTCACAGGTCCCCAATTACGCCTGGGTATTCTTCATATGAAGAATACCTTTCAGTAACCTTGATTAATGCTTTGATGCCATGGTGCTTACAACATTACCCCTGCTCATTGGAACCAGGTATGCACTCCAATGATCTTAGAGAGAATGTGGCAGCAGCTATATCAGTGCCAGTTTTACTCAGGATCCTCACAGGTCCCCCATTTATACATCTGGGTGGAAAGGTGCAATTTTGAAAATTATACCGTGCTTAAGTGTATTCCGTGGACTCGAACCCACAACCTCTGGTTTATGAGCCCAAAGATTTGTACACTAGGCCACTCATGACCTTGCACAACCGTGATACCAAAACGATGGCGGTCTTCACCTACATGGGGGGAACCTACCTACCAGATATGAACTTGACACATGCTTGTGTTCTTTAGATATTCTGCAGAAATGGATTGTCTCACTGTGTGGGGGATATTCCCATCAGTTTAATGTTTATTTGAACTGAGATGTTGGAAAAAATCAGGATCTGACTATCCTCCTTCCCTTTGCACTAACACTGGTCAGAATACAAATTGACAAATTTCACTCAATTGATGGGGATACTTTTGATGGTTATCCCAGTATGCCTGTGGATACAACTATTCTAACCACATGAATGCAATCCATGCCTTAGTCACCAGTTGGGTGTGGTTGAATTGTTTCCAATTTCAAATATAACACCAGTTATGCAATTGATCCACAGGAAAAAAAAGGGAGGAAGGGCAGAATGGGTAGAGTGGATCAGTGACACTTTACAACCAAAATAATCCAGCAGGCACCATACGATTTTCACTGGGTGGCTGTACTTGCAGTTGCGATGGGCGAGGTTTTGGTCTTCACGTCAAGGTTCCGCTGTGATACAGGATTTTCTGGGGTTAAGCGGCGTTTCCATGCACAAATAATTGAGGGTTACATGGGTGTTCCTTATCAATCAAAACTCACTGTGGCAGGAATAATCATTATCTATTAACCCCAACCTATGCAGGCTGGGATTGATCTAGGAACCCTGCATCCTCAGCAAGCTGAAGTTCCCCTAGTAACCTCCTCATCCTACAGGGTCAGGTTCATCTAAAACCCTTCTGCCTGGTTTGGGTTCACCTAGCCACTCCTACCCCTAGAAGGCTTGGGTTCTTTTAAAGAGCCTTACCCTTGTAGGCTCAGGGTACATCTAGACTGGGCTTCATCTATAAAACCCTTGTGGTAAACATAGAAATGGAACATGCAGGTTGGGGTTTATCCATAATCCCTGTCTCTTGAGGCTGGCATTCATCATGAACTCACTTCTTCCTGCAGGCGGGAGTTCATATGAACCCTATACCTCTTGCAGGCTTTGGGTACATTTAGGGACTACATTCAAGGACTACATACCCAGTTGGTCACTCCGTTCAAACATAAGTTAAGGCAGTGCTAGGAGGAACATATCAACTGATTCTCATGCTCGTTACTGTTCAGTGGAATAGAAAAGAATTTCCCCCATACCAATATTGTTACGGCTTATTTTTAAACTGTCACTACTATTTGAAAGTGCAACCAATTCATCCCATGCTTTTGGATGTTATTGTTGATAAAGTATGGGGGAAATCTGTGAAGATTTGTGCTGGCAGGATATGTAATTTTTGGCAGGGGAGTTTTGAAAGATTGTTCTGTACACTGTAGGTTCAATGTCGGACTGCCATTGCTCCGTCAGGGCCTTTGACCCAATATCTTATCATCTCATTAAACTGTAACCACGCACAGGCTGATTGTGAATATTGAATAGGCAGAAACACATGACGACTGCTGGTATTGACTGAAACCTAACTGAGTATGATAGCATATCATAGCGGACAGAGTGAAACTCAGTGAACCCTGGTCTATGTTACTAGGTTGACCTAGAGGTAAAACAGGGTCAGTAGAGTTTCTCTAGTATACACAGTGGTGTCACCCTGCTCTCTGCGTTGAATAAAACTATGAAAAATCTACAGGTCTCACAATTCTCTCACTCATTCATATTTCTAATACTTTCTTTCAGTATTGCAGAGTGTGAGAGTGACCCTTGTCTAAATGATGGCATTTGTATCGATGGGATCAATCGGTATTCCTATCTGCCAACTCAGGTTTTACTGGTGACAGCTGTCAAATAAGTGAGTTTCATGGTGAAAAAAGGGAGAATTGCACAAACATTGTAGGTGTGAGAGTATGGACTGTCAGTCCTCAATGAGGATGTTTGACTTAACAAGTTCTATCTATATTCATATTCTGCTAGCTAGGGTTCTCTGTAGATGTGTCAAATACTGCCTCCAATACAGTATATCCTGATTGATATTTGCCCTCAAAGAGTGGTGGGGTTTCATGTTGATAGATAAATCAGTAATCATGTATCTGTTTACTCTGATTTATTGGGGAGAGCTGTTTAATCTTTATCATGTATTCAAAATGCTGTGATAACCATATTAGTAGTTTACAAGATACAAGACAAAGAAAAAAACAATGTGAGAAAGGCACAAATATTGAAGGGAATGCCAACAGAGCTGAAGGATATTGTGACTGAATCTGTATTCATGTCATGGCCATGAGGGATTCAGAGGACATGGCTCTCAGCTAGATTAATGAGCAGAATTGAATGTTTCTTCTTGTATTTAAGAATGATATTAAAGAAGATGACCTTTATCTCAATGGGTTCAGTCTTTGTATTGATGGGTTCAGTGTTTGTATTGATGGGATCAGTTGGTATTTTCGTTCCTGTCGAGGATGGAGTCGTTGGTTCTGTCCCTGCATGCTTCTTTTGAAAATGAAATGAAATTATAACAACAACAAAAAAGGAGATGAATTTGGGTGTTAGGAGGTCAGCAGCGGCAAAAATATTTGTGATGATCCTTACTTTAGTGGTTTGCTACGTTTTGGATAGGTAGTGCATTCTGACTTCACATTGTGATAAATAGTCAAATGAGATGGTGCAAACTCGAACAGTGAGAAGCAGAAGGAAGGAATAGTATCAGGTTGGTTCTGTTGATGGGATTCATTTATATTCCCATATCTGAGATTTATTGCAGATAGATAATTCAGATAAGTGAGTGATGGTATATTTCTGGACATGACTTGTACTACATTTGCACACAGCTGTAGGACTTTGATGCAAGTAACATTGGTAAAACTCGTCCCTATCTCAGTTCCAAGTCAATTGAGCAGCTGGTACATGCATTGTTTAATCTAATGCATGATTACTGCAACTCTTGGTTGAATGCACTGTCACAGACTGAAATGATGAAACTGCAGCGGCTAGGATTAGAGCCGGCAAGTCCAGGCGATCCAACATGAAGCTCTCTCCTGCAACAGGCATTGGCTGCTGTTGAAAACAGAGGAGTTCCATTTAAGGTTTTCCTAATTGTGTTTGTGCTCTTTCCACTGGTTCCCCACCTACATCAGAGCGTTGATCTCCCCTACCATCGGTTTTAAAACGTTTCTGTAGTTCTGAACAAAATCTCCTTGTTGTCCCAACTACCCGTACCAAATCCTATGGTGACCAGTCGATCAGTAAAGCTTCAATGGCTTCATATTATCAGAATGCTCCGCCTCCTGTCCATCAGAAATTCTGCAACTGTCACTCTCTTCATGTCACGAATGAAGACTTATTTTCTGATCAGGCTCTCCTGAATTATAATTTGTGGAGCGTTTCAGATTGTTGCCCTTTGTGAGTTGTATTTAGTGCATTACATTTATTATTATGATTGTTTCTATTATTATTCAAGTAATAATCTAGAGTGGCAGAAGGGGCAAATATGGAGTTTCACATCAGCAAATTGACAGAAATTCAAATTTCACAGCGACTACAGTTTTTGAATACATGAAATGAAATGTATTTTCACACATAACTGAAGATGTCCTTGTTGAAGCCAAACAGAAGTTTCAAGTCAAATGGGGACCGGCACTAACATGGACTTATGATCATTACATAAAATAGAGAATGCGTTACATAAATGGCTGTAAGAATATGTTCATATATCTGATGCTTTAAAAAATTTGGCAAGAGTGGCACACTTTTAATAGTTTGATTTTCAAATATAAAGGACTGTTACGCCGCACCCTTGCAGAAATGGAGGAACTTGCATTGATGGCAATAATGAAATATTCTTGTGTGTGCCTGCCCGGCTTCACAGGAGACAAGTGTGAAAATGGTGAGGGTTGGTTGTATATGTTGCTTTTTATTATATGAACCCTATTTTAATCATTTAAATAAATGGCTCATTGTTCTTTATAGGATAGATTGGAAACACAAATATCATTGCTTGATGGTGCCAGTTTGAGTCATATTTATTTGTCTTTTAGAAATGGATACTTCTTAGCTGCATCTGATGTCAACATACAGAGAATGAAATGTTATGACATAAATAGTGCACAACTTGGGAAACTTATACAATTAAAACAGTGGACTATTTCATTATTCTCGCGGTTTTAATTTGTTTTGGGTGAATCATTTAACTAGAAGGGTGTGAGAAGTAACCCATGCAAAATAGAGTTAAGAGAATAGTGAAAACATTTCAACTAGCTAAGGCAATTCTAATTAGAACCCAAAAGTAGAGCTGACCTTAGGATAGAAGTTACATGTGGGCAAAAAAACTGGAAGGTTTATAAGAGGTGATTTTGTGAAAAAAAAAGGAAACGAAGGAGGAGGGGGAAGGAGAAGGAGGGAAAAGGAGGGAGGGGCGGGAAACGAATAGTGGAATGAAAAATGCACAAATTTTGAAATTGAAAATGATGTGAAGCAGGAATTCCTACGGAAGAAAACTAATATTTTCAACATTTCTAATGAAATTAGAAAGAATAGCTACTGGAGTTTCCTTTTCCTTTACGTGATTCGACATGCAAATTCACTGTCAACTACAGTCAATAGATTAACTTGATAACTGCTTCTTGGCATCGAATAAACACAAGGACTTCCACAGTTTCGGAATTCCAATTCTTTTAACGGTTCCTATATAGACTAGGAGCAGGCGAGTCACCCTGTAGTTTATAGTCAATATTGATTGACGATACTGACTTTGTGTTTGGTTTGGTTCTACAGAAGAAATGGATAACTCCAGTCATGTGCTGGAAGAGCTATTGTTATACCTGTCTTACATCATTTATCTATTTTTCATCTTTGAGAAACAATCATTGTGAAAAAAGTCGCCTGCTAGAATCAATATAAAATCGATAATGATGGAGTAGGTTGGTCATTTTCTACAGGGATCAATCTACGGATCAAGGTCAGATGTTTCATCTGCAGTAATTTCTGGCCAAGATATTAATTTTGAGGGCCATAAAACAAAGTGTTTCCACCCACAGGTTGAATTGAATGATCATGATACTTAGTATGATCTTTGACCAATGGTACATACTTGGATGTTTGAGGCAAAAGGGGTAAAAATCTCAATTACGTTTAATGGTTCAGTGGCTTAACTCCGACAAAATAGATTAGAGGACCATGAAAGGCTGATTGCTAATATCATTGACCAATGGTACATGTGGCATGTTCAGAATTTCAGAGCAAAAACTTAATCCACAAGAGTCCCATTTGGTCTATTTTGGTTCAAATGGTTGAGCAACTTCTACTCCTACAAATCAGATTAGGGGCCCATGAGAGTTGGTTCAGAATATCATTGCCAAATGGTTAAATGGGTTTTTACAGAAACTTCAAGGACTCCTTCCAAAATGATGAACACACTTTGCATCTCGGGATACGAAGTGACACTTGGCCACAGCGGGGGGGAAACTAACAGCCATTCCCTTCACCCCAACGGAAGGTCGCCGTCTTGGACTACCCTGTTAAAAAATGCACACAAGGGTTAGTCCTTTTAAGACTTGAAGATGTGCTTACCGCATCTCTATGTGAAGCAACACTCCACTTTGATGCAGCGATTCTATGGCAGGTCACGCTCTCTTGGTTCCTCACTTATATAAAGGTGACACTCCACAGGCCAAAGCTTTATCTGTACTGCAGTCCAATTGTGGAATAACCTGCCCCAAAATGTAGATGAAGCAATAAGCGATGAGGGTGTACAGTCTTTTAAGGTTTGTGCACACAAGCACCCCCATCCATACAGGGAAGAGAAGAGGAATGGGAACGTTACCACTGCCTTGTGGCTGCTGTGGACCATTGATTAGCTTTTGTGGGGTCTTCTCTAATAGTCGTTTGCCACCTATTTGAGGTCGGGATTCTTCCTCCCCCAATGGCATTGTAGTCACTTCAGGGGCACATTTTATACACAAAGGAAAAGAAAGAAAATTAGTGGAAGGTCCTGTTGGGATCAATGTTGATCATTTTGTGAAAATTTCACAGTTTTGTATAGTTGATGTTGGTTACTGGGCAGGGGCACTTGGTTACAAAAACTGGGAGAGCCCCTGATACACTAATACCAATTAATTCTATGATAATTCCACCACAGTATATCCTATTTGCTCCTTCATATCTAGAGCCAATGTTCATTATCAAACAATGATGAGATCAGGCAGTGTGCATAATCACTGTAAGATTCTTACAAAAAATTGAAAAACTAATTGCAGTGGCAATAGACGTACTTTTTACCCCCACAAACACTAACTTTTCACCCCCCACCCTCATACCAACAGGGATTATTAATTATTTTTATCAGGATTCTTACAAGAATTGAGACTTATTAATGCAGATCAGACCTACTTATTATTGCTACCCCATATCAAAAGATGTTGCTATTAATAATTGTTATTAATGAATTATATAGAACTCATTGTAGATCAGACAAACTTATTATCCCCACTCTGTACCAACAGATATTGCAGAGTGTCTTAGCGGACCTTGTAAAAATGGTGGAACTTGTCTGGAAGGAGTGAATGGTTTCACCTGTCGATGTCGTGATGGTTACATTGGGGACAGATTGGGAAAGAAGTAAGTCATATGTTACAAATTCCCTACGGATGTTTGTCTGTTCGATACTTATTTCCACATTGCTATCTGACAATTTGCAATGTTGAGTGTAAGGTTGGCTTGTTGAAATTAACAATTACAATTGTTGACGATACAATTGTTAGTAAATTTAAAGTGTGTCTAATTATACTACTCATGCCTCTGGCTGGACCATTTCATTCAAAATACTTTTGTTTTTTTTTTTTTTCCCCCGGGGGGGGGACCGATATTTATGATGACTTAATAATATATAACTATAAAGTATCAGTCAAACCTGGCATCGTTACAGTAGAGATGCCTTCCAAAGTGTGATGTGTATCGAGTCAAGATCGGAAAGCTTCCCTTCATGCGACATTAATTGTTGTGATACGTGCACAACCCTGCAAGAATTCTTTGATCCTACCGGGGAATTTTACCCATTACATCACTTGATTATGGTTACTCTGTTTTGAGAGGATTGTTGTTGTGGGCTGATATAGGATGATGGTTATCATTCCAAAATGTTCAATAAACAATATTTTACATAAGATGAATTCCCTGTGATCTTGAACTTCTAAATCACATGTTATTGTGCAAGAGGGAATTTTTCAGCAGAATAGACCAAAATGTTGAATATTCACAGGAACATTGCTCTGAAGTGAGGGTTTGAAATGTAGGTATAGTTTTCCATTCAGATCAACCCAATATTATCAGCCCTACAGTTGTCCTTTAAGGATATGTTCCTTCTATCTTACATTTACCTGCCTTGATAAATGTGGCTGAAGTGGAGGATTGTAGTAAGTGTCAGCCATGCTGACCCACCATTCCTTGTGATCAGGGCCATTTACTGCATGAGTGGATTAATGAATCACGTAATTCTGTAAAGTGTCTGCAACCGTTCCTCATTAGCAGGAAGATTTAGAAGAGAGGATTCAAATTTATGAGCTGCTGTTATGAATAGGAATTTATAAGGGATATTGAAATAGATCATCATAAAAACTACACCCACCATGACTGATGGTGTTCGTATTCTTTATCATATCACAAACATAGAGCTACCCTGGGGTCAGGGCGATGACATTCCTACCCATTGATATCAGCCCACTACACATTCTTATTGGCTCAGAAAGATAGAAACCACAGAAGCGGTGTTTGCCCTTGGGGTAACCAACATTCGTGAATGGCTGGGATCTTATTCACCAATACCACAGGGCTAGAGATAACCAGTAGGAAGATTTTTCTGTCATCAATGCTCGAAGTACATGATTTTTGTGGGAAAGTATGTCATTGATGGATAGCTCAGTCAGTAGTGTGGTATAAATATTATGGATCACTGGGGGGAAAAATCAGAGCAGGGAAAGAAAAAACTTGTTCCTCATCAGATGAGGTGAATATGTCAACCAGGCTTAAACAGTCTGTCAGCATCCTCGAAAGTCCATGATGTGACTGTGGGGAGCAGTGTGATAGGATCACTGGCTGGGGTGGGTGGGAGAAAGAGGTAGGTTAGAGAGTTCCTCGTGGTGGCCTAAGCCTGCATAGTAATATCGTGCACCAAGGCCTTGTAAGAGAGTCCAGATTCATTGTGACTAGGATGATTCATGGGGAGAGGTGATGAATGGAGTGACAGGAAAGAGGGAGGGGATGTGATCTAAGTCAGGGAGGGTCAACCTTGTGATGTGGTGAGGGAGCAGTGCAAGGATGGAAGAGCTGGGTTAGCTCAGCAGGGTTGTAGGCGGGAAGAGACTCTGGCATGTGTAGACTCATCTGGCGTAGATACCGAGGAGGATAGGGAGATATATACATATCCCCCACATTTTTCAAGCTCTTTTGTGGATAGTTGCCAGATAATTTATTCTTTCAGACATGATTAACACACTATTGTTGAATCAACTATTTGTGAGTTTAAATCTAATTAAAGTACTGAGCAGCTTTCAGAAATGACATATGAGTGCGAGAATATACGTATGTATCTCTTTCAAAAAGTGTACATATGTCTCAAGCTTCTTGCTGTTTTTTACAATTGATGCTTTATATAAAAACTGGATGAACACAAAAAATGTGTAGTGATTCCTTTGCCATATTTCATTGTGAAACTTTTGCAAACACTTTAAAGATACTTGGAATAATAAGGTCCTGCTCCATTTTCCACAACCGACACATTGATTTAATCATGCGGCTAAGTGCGTTGTTTAAGACCTCGTAAATTTGGACCACGGATATTGCATGTATAGCTTGAGGCCCTGATTGATTGAAACTTGCCCCCAAACTGTTAGGGTTAATAACTCTCGCGAGAGAAATATTTCGAATGTCCAATCTACAGCAGTTCCAACAAAGCTTAATTGAGGGCGGCGGCAATGATTTATTGGTGGTAACTTTTTGGAGAACTGCAAAAAAATAGTGGAGGAACGGCCCTTGAATCATGAACAGAATTTTTAAAAACCTGAATAGAATCACCTTGAATTTGTCACAGCTCCATCGGAAGTTAGATCGAGACGCCTTAATCGTTCCTCGTATAAACCCTAGCGGACACATCAAGGGCTGTCATATCATAAGGGGTCTCTACAGATTTTTTTTGGTTCCATATGTAGGAGTGTATTGTGTAGACAGAAGAAAATGAACCCCAAGTCTAGTTCAGGGCCATTCACGGTCAAAAGACGATTCACCTTCTGATTGTTTTCGTAACGGCTAGATATTTATGAGAGTTATCAGTTTGAAAAATAAGCAGAGTATAAAAAGTTGCATGCAAAATGAAAGGAATAATCAGGACATGTAGTAAGGTAGCTTCTGCATTCTACTCCTATTCTAGCCTAGCACTAGCTTCAAAGAGTGACCTGCAGGTACATGTGTGAGTGCCGCTTGCACCCTACAAACTAAATGTAGTCCTCACAACTTGACTCACAGTTGAAGTCATGCATGAAGATATTCTAGCTCGTTTAGCGCCAAAGGCTTGGCTTTCACATATTTTGAATTTTGATTATTATTACAGAGGTTTTGGACTGAATCATTCTTTTCGAATATGGAGGGGTGAAGATCTGCTTATTCATGGAGCTTATAACTTCATGTTAATGGCATTGTAGCATTCAATTCAGTGTGACAATTTTTGTATTTATTTAGAATTCCTCTACACAAAACCAACAAGTGATAAACGATGCAAATGGTTAGGTGTAGAGAAGCCTCATTGTCACCATGGATCTATTAATGGAATCCTTTTAAAAATTCCTGGTTAGACTGTTCACGATTGCATGTGGCATGTCAAACTAGAGGGGTATTGAAGAATTTCCCTCAAGAGCAAATTGATCACCACCATTTGAACCCTTTGAAAACATAACCAGTTCATCTATTGTTTACTATGTTATTGTTGACAAGTTTGGGGGAATCTGTGGAGTTTGGTGCGGTAGGATGTGTAATGCGGTCGGGGGATATTCGAAAGATCCTCCTGTACACCTTTTGCACAGCATCAAATGGCAGCAGGTATAGCCCTGATGTCCTTGGACATCATGCTTTTATCATGCTTGACAAGTCAAGGAATCTATGCAGTCATGACAGTGTGTGTGTGTGTGTGACGCCCAGTTTGTGAACACAATACCTCGACCCCACCTGGATGGATGAAGCTCATACTTGGTATGTGTATCATCATGATGAGTACATGAACCCTTTTGTTTTGGTATCAGGTCAGAGGTCATCTGAGGTCACCAGAGGTCAAAGTATGAAAACTTCGTAAACACAATAGTCCAGAAAGGTTGGCCTGATCAAGTTAAATTTGGTGTATCTTACTTATGTGGAGTATAGGAACCCTATGTTTTTTGGGGTCAGGTCAGGTCAAAGGTCAGGTCAAAGTCTGGAAATCTTGTCAAACACAATAAGTCCAGAATGGTTGGTTTGATCAGGTAGAAAATTGGTGTGTAGCTTTCTTATAAGAGTAGATACCAGGAACCCATTGGTTTTTGTTTAGGTCGGGTTGACATTTATAAAAATTTTTTGTGAGAGTCAATAATTTGGGCCCCATTTTTGGCTTGTAAACATGATAACTCAAGCCAAGCCAATACTTGGTATTTGTTTTCCCAATGTGAGTGAAACATTAACCTAATTGGTTTTGGGGGTCGGTCAGAGGTCATCTGAGAATCACCTGAGTCGCAGACCGAAACCTGTAAACTCGCTTATCCACCCAGGGATGTGATTTCGCTTCCCGTCAAGTTTGGATGTGGGTTTAATAGCCTTTTCTTATGGTGGGGTTGGGGAGTACAGGCACCCTCCCCCTATTGTTTTGTAGTTTGGTCGGGGGGGGGTACAGTTCTGCCCCCCTGGGGGGGGGGGGGCGGTCAAAAATTAGAACATATATGAAATTTCAAAATATCCATATTTTGGTTGGGTGGCCAATTCTGGCTTGTAAACACATTAACACCCGACCCCACATCTTGATGGATGAAGCTCATACTTGGTATGTGTATTCCTCATGATGAATCATGAACCCTTTTGTTTTGGTATCAGGTCAGAGGTCATCTGAGGTCACCAGAGGTCCAAGTATGAAAACTTCGTAAACACA
The DNA here is from genome assembly GCA_026419785.1 of Sclerodactyla briareus. Classification (NCBI taxonomy): domain Eukaryota; kingdom Metazoa; phylum Echinodermata; class Holothuroidea; order Dendrochirotida; family Sclerodactylidae; genus Sclerodactyla; species Sclerodactyla briareus. The sequence goes on along the minus strand of JAODTK010005596.1, from coordinate 121,991 downwards.
ATAAGTCCAGAATGTTGGCCTGATCAAGTTAAATTTGGTGTATCTTACTTATGTGGAGTATAGGAACCCTATTGTTTTTGGTTTCGGTTCAGGGTGAATATGGTTTTCCCATGATGAGTACATGAACCCTTTTGTTTTGGTATCAGGTCAGAGGTCATCTGAGTTACCAGGGTCAAAGTCTTAAAACCTTAAATTTAGTGGTGTAAGCTTTCTTATCAAGAGTACAGGAACCCCTTATTGTTTGGTGGGAAAAATGGGAAATTTGTTCAGAATTTAGGTTACCCATTACTGAGCTGGTACGATCTCCCATTTGTCCTTGTGTCTCGCTGTAGTTTGTCAGAAAGAGCCCTGTGGCTTTCTGGTTATCAGTACTGATGTTGTTTTATTTGCTTTTGTAGATGTTGATGAGTGCGCCAGTCAGCACTGTGCCAAAGGAGGGTAACCCTGCCAAGATAGGGTGGAACAGTACCTCTGAACTGTTGAGATCGGCGGGAGCGGGAACCACTGTCAAATAAGTAAGACTATAACGTTACCTTTACTTGCATTCATACTGATTAATTATCTTAGGATGTGATTGGTTCATCAGTCGACTAATCAGGAATTTCCCATGTACAGTAACCCACTATCTCACTGGCGTGAAACAGCATAACCAGACATTTGCAGGGGGATAATAGTGTGGTCCAATGCAAAATCAGCTGCCCTATGCTTTGAATACCCATCTGCACCCTAGATTGGAAAATCTGGTTTTGCCACTGCTGGTGGATGATATAAAGGACATAGGAATCTTTTAGCAAAAAAGTGATGACAGAATGCAATGGTCATATGGAAACATCATTTTTCATTCACACCCACTCAGATATTTGTCAGGATGGGAAGGGTTTATGCTGCAGTTTGGATTGATATTTTTTTAGGAGACTATCAAAACATAGCGCATGGGTTGAAACAGGACCTAACTGACATTTTAGCGGACTTTAGTTCCCTGGACTGCAAAAAGTGGCTGTTTTCAGCCTCTTAAAATATTTGAAGGTCATGGTCTGGAAAGACTTGTGGAAAACTGGGATAAGTTTGTTGGCCAACCCTCTCCCCCCCCTCTTCTTACCCTGTGAGAGAACTGTCTTTCACCAGTATTGTTTCTTGAAAACGAGATTAATACCACCTGTGAATTTGGATGTCCTTACGGTTAAGCCGAAGAAGCCAGTCAGTCTGTGTATGTGTTTGTATGGGACTCTTCAATCTGAGCTGGATCACCACAGTGGGGGCCCTACTTGACCACAACAGGCACACAGCTACGAGAGGGGAGGGGTAGGGCCGTGACCCCAAAATTTGCTGAGGCTCGCATTGGAAATTTAATTGTTTTAAAAAAAAGAATCCAGGAGGACTTAGGGAACCATAGTACCTGGATCATGTCAGGGAAGGAAGCATTTCAGCCCTCCATAGAGAACCCTATAGTTTCCAATGGGATGAGGACACTCCCCTTAGGCGCGCTGTTCCATGCACACGGGCGGGCGGCGTCTAAAATCGATAACCCTTATTTTCAATGGAGCTGTTTCAATGCACGCGGGCGGTCGGGCAGTTCTCGATCCGTCATGTAGCAATTTTTTTCCGCGTGCCCCGGGTTGGTATTTGTAATCAATTTCCGGGGATTTCCCTGGAATCTTACTGGCTTGTAGCCGATAGTGCAGAGCAGAGAAAACAATGTTATGTCCAAATCATGTTCCAAGCAACACTCCTGTTTCAACACTCGTAATGAATCCTATAACAAATTCTCTCCATTTTCAATGGACAGACACCTATTTAAACACATATTTGCATGTTTAAACTATTGACGTGTCAAGGTTATGCTAATTAAATCTCCAAAACCTGGTAATTGTGAAGTTTTAATAGTATTTTAGGCGCTATCGTAGTAGTATAGGCTACAACGGTTTTTGTTTTGTTTCTTATATAGCGCATATATACACTAAAAGTGAGAACAGGTGCATGATTTCGAGAAATCGCCAGCCCCCGCCCGCCCGCATGCATGGAAACGGAACACTTGTGCTGTCCGCGTGCACGCCCGCCCGCCTGCCCGCCTGCGTGCATGGAAACACGGCTTTAGACACCCTCCCAAGACGCAATCATTCTGTCATGTTCGCCACTCCTCAATTCCAACTCACTGTGGCCCTGGGCCCCATTTCTTCCACAAGCTGTGTTGGTGGGTGCAATTTTCGGGCAAGGTGGCCCTCCCCATGAATTGAGTATTTATGGCAAAATGGACGAACCAGGCCCGAATTTTAATACAGTCAGTTTGTTTTGGGATATGTGATATAACGGAGGGTCTAATGAAACCCTGACAAATAACCAAAATGCTCATCGTTTCCCATTTCAGATATTGATGAATGTGGCAGCTTTCCTTGCCCTAATGGATGGGACCTGTTTATGAACCTCATCAAGGATTATTCGGTGCTGCCAGGGGAGGTATTTCAAGGTGACAACTGTGAAACAAGTAAGTAGACTAGATGTGTTCCCGCAGCTGGAATTATCCAACTGGAATGGTCTATTTTAATATCGGGAGAAGGGAAATAGAAAAACTGCAAATTAGTTGCTGAGAACTTGTGTCAAAAAAAACAAGTTGAGATGTTTGATCTTTTATTGCTTTGAGTATTTTGTCCCTCTACCTACCTATGCAATGAAAATTGTGAGAATAAAATACCAGTAAGAAGTATTTCCATCAGTGAACTACACAAAATACTGTTGTGTCTATATGCAAGTGATTGTGTCTTGCTGAATTAGGCTATTAAATTAGCCTTCTGACATTGGAATGCATCATAGATAAATAATGTTATTATTATTGAATTAATATGAACTCTCAGAAGGAACAGGCCCAGGATATTTGTCAATAGCAAACAGCTTGTGGACTTAGCACCACCTTAGGACTATCATGATAAACTGTGAAACGGATAGTGAGAATTTCAATCAAAGTCCTAATTTCGAAATACTATTCAGGAAATTTTTAGCATATTGTTCTAACTTCTCGCCATTCATTGCATAGAATATTCTCTTTCGGAATATTTTGTTCACTGACTTTACTTTTCTCTTCAATATTGATGATTGTTTCAGCAACCCCTGTGTTAACGGTGTATGTAATGACCTGGTCAATGACTTCAGCTGTCAATGTCCTCCTGGTTATACAGGGATCCTCTGTGAAACATTATGAGGAGTACTGCACTTTGACATGACTTTACCTGATACGTGGTGTACCTGTACATTTTCTGCATGGATGATCTGGATAATGCATTCCATAACTAAAACAAACCAAAACAGCTCAGTCCTTGTTCAATCACTGAGAAACATAAATCACTGTATCATCACTCCACAATTTCTAATTTTCACACGAGTCCGCCTATTACCCTAAAACAACTATACATCGCCTGGCGGGTGAAACAAACACCCTCATTTTATGGCGTGAAGCCTGCAAAATAGATAGCAAGCAGTCACGGCACAAAGCCAGCCTTTGAACCCATCAGAGATTTACTTGGGCCGACATGTGTGCCAGTCATTGGATGAAGCGTTGAAGATGTTAAATTAATCGTCCGGCAGTGGACGTGGAGCCATAATATCCCTGAAGTGGGGATATAATTACCCCAAGGTTCTTCTCTTCGTCAATGAATATTCATGATCCACTACCCTTTGCTCCACCTCAATCTCCGCTGTTTTGAACTGAGATCTTTATGGACTCTTGCCATACAGAGAAAGGGTGTCATTGTTGTGAACACTCATATGATATAGGACGATACGCTTGCCTATCTAGAACCAGATAGACAAGGTTTTTTTTCAGGGAGGAGGGCTGATCATTGTGTGACTATTTAGCAGAGCACCACCATTAGGCTGCTGACTGCAATACAAAGGAATTTAGGACTCCATAGTTCAATCGAAAAGTCCTTCTCTAGCTGCAAAAGGTCAATAAAGTATTGACTGTCATCGAAATTTAATTTTCTCCATTCCATGTCAGAGGCAGACGAATCCACCACTGTAACCTAATATATAACCCTCCCTGTTACTTAGAAAGCACCCTCCCATAATTCCCTTTCAATGGTGCATGTCTGAGAATTCCTGAAAAATGTGTCATTGCTTTACCATGACAGTCAGGAGAATGCATTGAACCCCCCCCCCCCCCTGTAAATTGGACTCTATAATATATGTGGGTGTATAGTGTAATTGCAGTTGTGTGTAATTTACACATGTATCACTTTAATTTGTCCTGAGGTTAGAAATTCCTAATGTGCTAACTCTAACTGGGAGATATACTGGTATTTATGTCCATGTTTCATTTTACTGTCATGTAAGTGTCATTAAATGCCAATCGGTCCCCATTGGAATAAGAAGAGGCTAATCAGATGCCAATTAGGTTTGGATTAACTTAGTTGTTGGAGTTAGTTGTAAGTGCCTATTGACACATATCGCAAACTGGTTAAAATGAATTCATCATCTGTTAATGTGCATGCCTGAAAACAAACTTATGATATTTGATGATAGAATTATGATAAAATTGGCATTTCAATCACACTTGGAAATGGAAGCTTCATCCCATACAACCGTCCTAGGAATGACAATTGCCAATGATAATACGTTGGAATATGCATCTCAATGGACAAGTGCCAAAAAGAGAAAAGCTATTACAAATGCATTGAAAAGTGCAACTTCACCCGTTTAATGCACTTTTGCTTCTTGTACTATAGTCGTTCTTGCGGGGACATGCAAATTATACTACTTTGATAACTGTTATCTTACAAAGCATGTCATTTGCCATATTGTAATGTACACTATACCTTGAGCCAAAGCTCCATTATATTTGATGATTTCCATAGATGTATACCTTCTGAGGTATTTAGTATTACAGTTGAACAACTACATCTTTGGCACCCACTTAAGTCACCCCTACCCCAGAACGGTTCAAAATAGAAACTCTCTAATATACGGAATTCAATGCTAATAGAGGGCTCACCGGCTCAAAAAAATACAAAACATGTGCTCTATGGGGACACTGATTCGTAATTTGATTAGCCAATTCTAATTTACTAATGGAGAACTGATAAGAGAACATTGGTATGTTTCAGATTAATGTTTTCATCACCTAGTAATTCTCAAAATGTACCACACCGTTGAGAATTCATTGTTATAACTAAATCGTAGCTCAGCTTTAACTATTCTGCAGTATCTTTGGTTAACTCCAGACTAAGGAAAAAAATCGCTATTATGAGAGTGTAATTAATATGAAATTAGCCCAAAATGCATGTGTGCTACTAAGCAGTCGATGACTGATTAGATTCCCAGCCTGAATATGCTAACTACGTGGTCTAATTTTATGCGATTTTCTAATTTTTTCGGAAATTTCACGAAACGCTTGTGTATGTGTCTACCATGGTTCCCGCAAATTTACAAGTGAAATCAGGGTCACTGGAGGTCAATTCATTGTGTCCTAATTTGCATATTTTATGCAATTTTAAAAGTTTGGTTGGATTTCCACAAAACTTGGTAGATGTTATCCACCTTTGATCCAGATCATTTTGAAGGTACAGCTGGGTCGGTAGAGGTCTTGTATGTGCCTAATTGCATAATATATTCCAATTCTAACTTGCTAAGAATTATCGCCATCTCGTAGGTATGGTCCGTTACATTTTCTGGATTGATTGTGTTTGAACTGGCAGGAATTTGAATTCCATCATAGCTTCTGTTAGAAGAAGCATGAGGACGGTAAACCATATCTCTTGTGACAATTTTTAACTCTGTATACAGTAGCTCATTGTGGTGCCTAATTTTCATAATGTATTCCTTTTCCCTGTTCCACTTAGTAAGGATTTCGCCAAACCATAGGTATGTCCGTTAACACATTTTTCTAATCTGATGTGTTTGAGGTTCATGCATTTGATTGAATTCCAATCATATGATTATCTCCTGTTGAATATCACGGAGAACAATAACCATAGCTCCTGTGACAGTTGCGCTGTTATAAGCTGCCACAAGCAACCTCTCGCTTCCCAACCATTTATTAGGTTGATTAACATTCACCAATACTGTACGTTTTGTTCTTTCCTCTTTTCTTGCCTGGGGACTGGGTACAAATGTGGAGATTTCCTAAGATATATTTTTGGACATCCTTGACTGCTGCATGTGAATAGTTTGTTGGTGTGGAGATGCGGGGAGGGTGTTTTCTCCTGGCAGGGAGGTGATGGCATGTCGGGCTGTATGGGAAAATAAAAGGCAATGGATAATGAAGGGAATGATCCTAATAGGCAAAGAGGCCTGGGCTGCTAAGCTCCATGTCAAAATATCGGCCGCCGCGGCGGCCTGGGCGAGCCGAGGAGGCTGCGCGCCGCCGCGGCTTCGGTTCGTTGCTAGACCAAACCAATAACAATAGCCAGGCACGCTGCCTGCCGGCAGCGGCGGCCTTGTATGAAAAGTCACACCCTGCTATAAGTGGCATTGTGGGTGTGCACCAGTGCATATAAGTGAAGTCTATTGAAACGGCCGCAGCCGCTGAGGCTCCTGAAAATCAATACATTGATTAGTAAAATGAGAAGAAACTAAGTAACGGTTTGGGTTTGTTGACATAGATTTTTATGATTCAATCGCTCACATTCCTCTTGTACATAATAAGCGAATTATACAGTCATCACCACAAAATCTTTATGAGGCTAGTAAGAATAGTTTTGTGACCACAATTTTCAATAAGAACCTTGTGTAGGCCCTATCTTAGTAACCCCGTGCAACATTATGTTAGGATCGTTCGGCCATGTATTTATCCAACTAAAATATACTGAAAATAGCAGTGGTGGAGTCGAGTCCAGCCAATCCGAGTCCGATTCCAAACTGAGTCCTCACATCCGAGTCCGAGTCCAAGACCGAGTCCACAACATCAGAGTCCGAGTCAAGTCCCAAGTCCTTGAGTCCGAGTCCAGAGTCCGCGACCACGAGTCCCGCTTACAACTTGCATTTTATAAGCAGACATATATGGTATCAGGTTCAAAGAAGCAGTTATTGCAGTTAGTTGTTGCATTCCTCCCCCCCCCCCCCCACAAAAGGGTGTATTTAATTTCATATGCATCCCATACCACATTTGGGGGCTGCCCCGTTCCTGTTTTACAGTTTGAGTCATCATTGGGGAATTCATAACAAAGCCATTTGAATGCAAATTGCATTAACAGCACTGCCACAAACTACAAAATAATGCACTAACAACGCATGTATAACTCCACCGATCTTCACCTCCCACAGTTTTGCAAATCCAGACAATAATACTTTCCAGAAAGCAGTTACCGTATTTTTTCATTGCATTTCAGAACATCAACATCAAAACAATATCCATCTTTATATAGACCATGCAATCCATAGTGTATCACCTCATAAGGATGCCACATTCTGCTAACAGCCATTCTGACAAGTACAGTCAGTCAATCCAATGCCCTATTGGCCATAACTTCAGATTTGATTGAGTGAATTCGGAGACAATTGACAACAGGACAGTACATGAACGCATTTATGATTATAATGGCCGATGTCCAATTTCTGCAGTATAATTCACACCTAGTTTCGGGATTTCCCTGTGGATTTTTCTGAGCGGTCTTTGAAACTCTGACTCGACCGAGTCCCCGAGTCCCACCAGCTGAGTCCCGAGTCCGAGTCATCAAGGCCGAGTCCGCGACCGTTCCTTCAAATCGGTCTCGAGACCGTCCTCGAGACCTAAAAAGAGACCCGGACTCGATTTCGCCAACACTGTAACATAGACCTAATATATATAGGAGATTGGCGGGGGGTATCGGGCGCGCGAGGCGTCATGAAAATCTCAACATTTAGACAACCAAATCTATAAATTGGCGAGTGCAGTTGCGATAGCGGAAATACTTGATATTACGTTAAACTTTTGTCTATTGAGAAATCACTGTTTCTCCTCTATCAGGAGCACTTGCATGCTCCACACAAGAAATCCGCCTGGGGGAAGGACTTAGCCACTTGTGAACCCCAAACACTCGCCTGCATGCTCAGTGCTGTCGAGACTTTACTTCGGCGGTCAAGTAGCAACGATCATTGAGTCGGCATGATGTATCATGATCGAAACACAACGTAGGTACTTTATAAGGCTCCATGGACTAAATGAGACAATAATGATTACGAATCGATTTGGAAACATGGTCTTCATAGACTCAGAAGTGGTTGAATAAAGAAATTAATCAGTTACTGTTTCTATCACTTCCAATAGAATGACATATTGTGTTATTCACCTGCTTTTTCATAAGCCTCCGCTCCGCCCCAATCTTCATGTGGACTTCGTTCATTATTGCTATGGGGGGGGGGCGGGTCTGGGATTCACCTAACAATCTTGGCCAAACCATGACTTTTACAAGTCTAAGAGAGGGATTGTTGTTATACTTCATTGGCAGAAATGGTGTACCGCTACAGAAAATCGTCATAACGCGAAAACGGAAGGGATTTTTCATTTTTTCGGCAGAATTACTGAATTCATAAACCTCATTTTGAGGGATGCTTCTTATCCCATCGGTACCACCCACTTTCGAGAAATCGTCCCGTAGCCCGGCTAGTATACTATGCTTTTTCGCGGAATTGGTACCATGGGCTCGTGGCTCAGCCGGGCCTAACGGCCGTTTTTCTCGAAAGTGTACAGATGGAAAGAGCATCCTTAAATTATGTTTATGAAATCAGTGTACTTCCGAAAACATCGAAAATCCCTTCCTTTTCGATTTATGAGCGATTTTCTGCCCGCCGTTAGGCAGACCTTAACTTTTCACCACACCGTAATGTATGCTTGGTGGTGTATGTGCATTGATGCAGTAATGCAGTCTTGGTGGTAAATATCGATCGATAGTTCTATTGAAATCGCGGCCCCGCCGCGGCTTGCCTGCTCTTTGTTCACATTGAATATAACTGTCCGCACAGGTCCGCGATGGTTGCTAGCTTCTATTGTGTCTGATTACCTCGGCCGCAGCGGCCCGCCTTCGCCCAGGCCCCGCGAGATTGCCTCGGCAAGTCTGCGGCCGCCGCCGATGCAAAACGTTTGACAGGGCGCCTAAGGGGATTTAGAACTTTCAAGTTGGATTTTGGGTCAAAGAAGTGAGTTGACTGAACAATAAAACTATTCAAATTTGTGTATTTATGGAGAGAAGAGTGGGGGGGGGGCATGAGAAGAAAAAAAGCAATTAAGAGGACTTTTGTAGTTAAGTCAAACTTATTGTCCAGTTATTTTTTAGGACTTTTTAGGACTTTTTATGTGTTTTATCATTGAAATATTATGTTCGTTTGACATAACCGATGGTCTGTTGCATGACGATGTGGGTATGTGTAGTGTAGTGAATATAGAAACCATGATCTCGCACCAGGCGAGAACACTTCCGGCGATCCACCCTTGTTGTTATAAATAGCCGGTGTCATCTGTCTCATTTCACACTAAATCACCATAGCCGATTGCGGTGAGCAGGTGAAAGATTGCATCTGTTTCGCCTACTGCCTAGGCCTTACACACTGGATTTTTTTCTGCAGATATTGAAGGAGTGTTCCAAGTACCATGTTCTGAGCGGAGGCCTGTGTGTTGATCTGGTCAATGATTCCTCTGTGCCTGCTCCCAGTGGATTTGTGGAACTAACTGTGAGACAAGTAAGGCATTTTCAGCTCACTGCTGACTTATTGCAACTTACATGTGCTACTTAATTTACTCCTTGACTGCAGTCAGGGAATCTATGCAGTCTCTTATTGAGTGTGTGTGTGGTGTGGCGTGTATGTGTGACAGTCTGTGAAGAGACGTCCAGAATGCCTTGGTCCAATCAAGCTGAAATTCGGTGTGTAGCTTTCTTATGGGAGTACAAGCCCCTATTGTTCTTGGTTTAGACCCAGTCATTTTCGGGGAAAATAGGAAATTGTGACAAATTGATATTTTGGGCAATTTTAGCTGTGAAGTGCATTATCCGACCCCAACCGGATGTACTCATCCTTCATGTGTTGGTTCCCTAATGAGTGTCATGATCCCTATTGTTTTGGAGTCAGGTCCAAGGTCATCCTAGGTCATTCAAGGCCAAAGTATGAACATCTTTTAACACAATAAAGTCCAATAGCCTGGTCTGGTCAGTTGAAATTAGGTGTGTCTCTTCCTTATGGGGAGTAACAATAACCCCATTAATGGTGGTGTAGACTGAGTCATTTTTGGGGAGGAATTATGAAATTTGAAAGTTTTGATTTTGGAGAGGAATTAGGAAATTGGAAAGTGTTATTTGCTCATACCTGTACCAATTAGGCTTGGTAACATAATAACCTGCATGCTTGGTATGTGGGTTCATTCTAAAGATTACTGGCCCCTATTGGTTTTGAGGTCAGTCAAGAGAGTCATCTGGCCTCAGGCAGGTCAAAGTCTGATTCTATGCTATTCCTTGCTGAAAGTATATATAGGTAATCCCACAGATATTATCAGTCTGTAAGCCACAATTTTCTGAAGTCAGGTCAAAGGTGAATTGAGGTTAACAAACTTTGAGTCCCCAGAAAGGTCATAAAGACAGTCAAGGAGTCACTGAGCCTCTTGGCTGTCTGGTTTCATTGGATATGTTCAACCTTTTTTTCTGTCCACAATTGAATAGGAAGTGCTAGTACTCTTTACATCTCTGATGGATCATGATTATACTTGATCACATTGATGACCAAGTAAGTGTCATACGGGATGTTACAAAAAGTGAGATGGTCAAATGTCATCTGGGGTTAAATTGGCAATTTTGTGGGAAAATAACAAATGATTCTCCTCCAAATCAGGTGATAACCAAATCAGTGAGAATGAACGTTGAGCAGTATCATCAGGGACCAATGCTTACATATAGGGTGTTCCGGAAAAAGTCAAATATAGGCCTCGAATTTCTGCCATTTTTTCCTTCAAATTTTGTTCCATTTATTTTGTTTCATTCTACAGCATAGATTAGGTAATCATGACAATCTTGGTCACGATTAGTATTTGTTGACCATTGGTAAATATGCGGGTGTCAGGAGTTTTGGGTCAAAGGTAATTTGAGTAAATTCAGGCTATTGTTCAATACGTCAAGACACTTCTACAGAAGTTTCTTCCAACCATACCAAATTTGCGTTTGTCACTCCAAGGCAATAATGCTATTATTCATTCCATTATTTTCCCGCAGATGTGAATGAGTGTGCTTCTGCACCCTCGGCTCATCAATCTGGCAGCTGTATTGACTCTGTTAATCTGTAATGGATTTTTCTGTCGTGACATAAATGGATGGACTGAGATCTCGGTGTGAATGGAGTGAGTTGAATTGGCCTGTCTTTTGTTTTGCACCATAGGAAATTTGGCTCATGCTTGAACAATTGTGTTACCCCTGAACGGGTTGTCCCAGATGCTGGGAGTAAGGGCACTGAAGGGAGCAGTTTAGATTGTATGGAAGACAGAGGACTCAAATATATACATACTGACCAGGTTGGAGCTAAGCGTTTTCTAGGAGGGAATTCCCTCCCTGTGACTTTTGTAAGAGGGAATTTTAGAAGTGGGAAGAGAGGATTTGCATAAGCAGTAGTAACACTAAACAACTCACAAACCCAGAATGTTTAGCAGGAATGTTTCTCCTGCACATGATTTTTGGGAGGAATTCCTGCAATTAGAAGGGAATCTCTCTTTCCCTCCCCTTCGCACAAACACTGATATGAAATTGATGGTATTCAACATCACACAGCTTTTGATGTTATTCCATCTCTTATTGATTCTTACCCCTTGGACAACATGTAAGAAAAAGTCCCAAATGAGCTGGTATTCAGAGACGACTCGAACAGTGCCAATGAGACTTCAGCTTTCATGCGGAGCTTCTCGCTTGCGTCGGTGTTTGCTTTTTTCAACGCCTCTGTGACAGAATAGGTTATGTCTCTGAGAATAAATTGCCAAAAAAAAAAGCAGACAAACCGTGCGACGGTGGGTTGCCTCATTCTTTGTAAGCGACAGGAGGATATACCTTTGACGAGAACTTGCTTACATTAGCCACGCTCAGCTTAACCAGGCCCTATCTACTCCATATTAATATACAGACTTCATTGATTCATCGTCGTCATGTTTTGTTGATTATTTCGATTATTCCGATATTCATCAGAAATACTATACCATCGCAACGACTTTTCTCCCTACCAATGACACACATTCCATGACCATTTCCTCAGCATATCTGCTGGATATGAAACCTTCAACCCTCGCCAACATGGGTAGTCACTCCTGTTGACACTCCTTGTTGAGTCTATGATGAAGTCAGAACGGAATCTTTGTAGTCATGACAGAGTGTGGGTTTAATGCATGGCTCGATGTGTGTGATTAATGATGGTATTGGGTTCCCCATTAAGGATACTTGAAATTGTTATGTAGGTCCCTGTTGTTTTGGAGTTGTTAAAGACCAATGGTCAGGAACAAATTTGCTTTAAACGAGCTCAGGTGGAAAGGGAAGATGTGCATATTCAAACCACACCCCAAATTTGGAGCTTATAGCCATATTGAGACATTTTGATTTGCTTTTAGAAAAATTAAGGAATTATGACATTCACGGGGAAGACGATGACGAGGCGTAGCCCATGGACCCTTACGCAGTATAAGATTTGTTTTGGCGCCATGACAGAAAGACGAAAAATGGTTTCGATAAGAAGGAATGAGAAATTATTGAATATTTGTGAACAATTTGTAGTTTCTGATTCAGATACATCTATAGCTTGTTTGGTACAAGATTTTCAAAAGTACATATTTACATTGACATTGTATATAAGGGATCCTGCCAGTTCCCCCCTGTGTCACAGACAAATTTTTTCGGCAAGATGTGATTGCTTGCCTTAACCGTATTCTCGAATCAACTGAATTTGGTTTGTGGTTTTCGACTGTCATGTTGTACATACATAGAAAGCCTACCAAAAGCCCAGTCATATTTACCATGACAATTGGCCTTCAATGAACATCAAGACAGTCAAAGAATCATTAGTCCTTTTGCTTCTGGTAATACTAGAGTGAAATAAGCTTCCTGTTTTTACATGATCACAATATTACCTAATTTTGCCTTGTTATCAATCTCATGTTTAGTAATTTTATAATGTAACTAACATTCCACTCATCTCTACATTTGACCTAATTTTAATTTAAGATTTGAACGAATGTGAGAGTAATCCCGTGTCAGAATTGGGCGACATCCACGATGAACGACCGTTTTCAGCTGCAGTTGTTCTCCCTGGCTGGTTGGTAACCATGTCCAACACGGTAAGTACGATGAGTCATTCATTCACCGTCGTGGATTTTTGTCTCGCCTGAACTTTGTTAAGGGAGAGACATAGTGGTCACATATTTGTGTTGTCTTTTCGTTTGTGACGGTGGAATGTCTTCATGCTGCATGCAAATTGTTGTTGGCCTGCATGGTCAAGATTTGTTGCACCTCCAATTTTCGCTCTAGACCATACTAATTTGCATAACTTCATATTTTAAGTGCAAATTACCCTGATGCTTGTGACAAGATGATGCAGGTCAGTGAAGTGTTCAACACAAAATTGAAGTCTACACAAACTGATTAGAGCTTGTGTGGCAGGGTTGTAGTATGCTAATTAAGTGGTCATATTTGCATAATTTATGTGGTGATTCAAGTTGTTGGTTTTCATTTAAACTTGGTGGATGGGGATACCACAGTCGTGTGAATGTACCAGCTGTGTCGAGTCCACTGTAGGCATTTAGGTGACTAATGGCGATAATTTATGCACAATTTCTAAATTTGTGTAATTTTTACATGAAAGATTGGTAGTTAGGTTTTCTGTGAGAACTTTTTAAGAAAGGTGAAGCCAGTCCCCCACCAGGCGCTAATTTTTTTGCAATTCATAGGGTTCATCTCATTTTTGTATTTAATGTGCGACACACTAATCTCCTAAACTGCAAATGTCCACAAGCTAAAACTATATGTAGCGATGAATATCGGCAATTGTTTTCATGCAGCCCCGATTTCAACCAGAAAACTCTACTGATTTGCATATTAATTGGCAAATTAAGTCAAAGGGTTGTCAAAAGATCTTCTGATCAGACGATATGCAACTATGAAGTGTACACAAACTGTTTCTTAGAGAGTATTTTTGTTTTGGTATCGGGCTGGCAGGGGTTGACTCTTCTTGATCTCCCTAGATTCACTACAATCTGTACTAGTTGACACTATAGAGCCATCATATTACCCAAGAGGCAATGGCAGGCAATTGTATGTGACTATCAAACAGAAAAATCATTCTTGTTCGAGCCAACAATTTGAACGACGAACGATAAATGAGTATGTGTAACATTACGACAGCAGCATAAGTTTTTGTTTCCTTAAATTTAAATTGCAGTTGAAGATACTTAGACAAATTTACGTGGGACATCAGGATGCGAAAAGAAGACAAGAAGTTGTCGGGGTAGTTTGGGAATCATCTAGGTCTAGCTCAAATATGAGACTATGTCCAGAAGGGTAAGACTTAGTTGTTAGTCATGGTTGGAAGATGGATGACAGTAACTGTGTTGAGAAGTCCAAGGAGACAAGGTGGCTGGCAGTGAGGTTGGGGTAGGCCTTAGATTGTGTGCAGTGACCTTGCTGCAAAGGTTATTGACAGTGTCTTGAGTGGCAGGTGTGCTGTTGAGGTGTGCTGTTTGAGGGACCCATGAATGGGTAGATCCTGACCTATATCTCTTAGATAATGATTATGGTGATAACTGGGTCAGTAAGTGCAGATATTCAACATCCCTCAGGTACTATTATATATATGTACTATATATATATGTACTATATATATATGTACTATATATATATAGAAGAATGGCAGCGTGGGTATCAGTTATGCTTTACAAGTGAACATTTCGGGTTTCAATCCAGCATTCCTTTCTTTACGGGGGTGGCGTACTATGGAGAGGTCTTCATAATACGTTATGAGGAATGCAGTCAACTTCCTGGAGTTACTGGGGTTGTTATAGGGAGATTGCAGTAAAAGCTCCCCGGTTGGCTGTGAGCAGTCACTTAGAACTTGAACTTCACCGTAATTATGAGAAAGTAGCGGTCCTTACTCGTCCTTTCAAAATGGCGGCCCGGGAGCAGTTGGGATTGTTACAACACCTAAACCGAATATCATCTGAGCACATAGTCAAAAGAGAAGGCACGTTATCATTTGTGCTCTTCATGATCAATCCGGCCAGGGTTCCTTGATGAGCGCCTTCCTGATGAGGCTTCCCTTAAACCCGTGGAATTGAAATCGAATCAGAAATGCAGAAGGTGTTGTTGAAATGATGTTGTCTAGAAGATCAATTGGAAGAAGGGAATCAGTATTATGGCCTTCCTATGAACAGATCGGATGGACAGGTACATGACGACCACGATCGACATGATAACAAAATATCAAAATGATATTTGATGATAATGTGCTGTGCAACATTAGGGCAATCTACATGTACACACCTCTCAAGAAAGAAGAAATACATCTTTAAGGCTTGCCATAACCTCCTTGCAGATTACAACGAATGCCAGAGCTTCCCCTGTCAGCCATGGCGCCACAATGTCTTGAACCATTGAATTCCTTCTGTGCCAGTGCCGTGATGGTTGGATGGGCCCACCTGTGTCGCTGGATATTAATGAATGTTTCCATCAATCCTGCGTAATGCTTATCAAATTCTGCGATAACAACAAACAGCTATGATTGTATCTGTAAGCCCTGGATGGACATGACCCACTGTGATATTGTGAGTAGTGGTGAGACCTCGGCATAGGCAGAACTTCTTCTGTCTTGGCCTGAACAATGTTCAAAAGAGAACTAATTCGATCATTTTGGCATGTGATTGTGTTGTGTATGTTTTTTGTGTGTGTAACAGGTGTGAAACACTCTTTCATATGAATACACCCGCCAACTGCGGACCTCCTTGCTGAGTGGACCGTCCAACCGTTGCAATGAAGGGTGTAGGCGTCATGCGCTGAATTACTACAATGCTAAACATACTGTTCCGTGTCGTGCGCAGTTTAGTATCAATCTTCAGTCAGTCGTCCTCTTCGGTGGGGTAGGGTTGGGTTCACTTTTGTGTCGTCCACGTTTGATGGTACTATCAGGTGTAAACTTAGTTTGTGTAGTGGAAATTCAACCTTTTTTCACACTTACACATAGGGGCACAGTATAACTTTTATTTAATTTTTTTTCTAACTAACAAACCTTTAGAACCATGCGGCGTCCTCGCAGTACAACAATGAGGGCCTTGATTGTCCTCAGTTGGGTGTAATGCACTGTCCACGTTTGGCTAGTGCTCATATGGGTGTGCATGTGTGGGTGTAATGTGTGTGTGTGTGTATGTGTGTGTGTGTAACAGGTGTGAAACCACGTCTTTCATATGAATTACACACCGACAACGCGGGGACACTCCTGCGATGAGTGACCGTCCACCTTTGCATGAAGGTGTTTGTAGCAGATATGCGCTGAAGTACTACAATGCTAAACATATGTTAGGCAGTTTAGTAATCCAATCTTCCAGTCAGTCCTCGGTGGGGTTAGGGGGGGGTCACTTGTGTGTCGTCAAGGTTTGCTGGTACTAGCAGGTGTAAACTTCAGTGGTGGATGTGGAAATTCAAAACCTTTTACCACTACACCATAGGGCAGTATTACTTATTTAATTTCTAACTAACACTTGGACCATGCGGCGGCTAGCGTTACACCAATGAGGGCCTTGATGTCCTCAGTTTGGGTTGTAATGACGGTCCACGTTGGCAGTTCTCATTGGGTGTGAATGTGTGGGTGTGTGTATGTGGTGTGTGTGGTGTGTCACCTTAGCAGAATTTGTCTGGAACAGTAAGACTGATTTGACAAAATTTTGTATGTATATTGAAGTTGGATGAGCACGATCGGATTAGATTTGGGAATGAAAGTCCTCTGATAGCAGTGCAATTGGCATTTTATGTAATTATTGTTCGGCTCGGTAGGCAAGATACGGAAAATGTAGGAGCTATGGTGATTGGTTATGATTGGGGCATAGGTACAGAGTAAAATACATGACTGAATAGATTTTGGCATAAAATAAGTAGTCAAGTATCAATTTGCCTAATTTATGAATTTGTGGAAATGTCATTTGTTGCCGGTAATGGTAATGGTACATTTCCCATTTATTCTGGTGTCTTGATATAAAAATCAGAATGGGTCAAGGCATCATGAAGCCTTTTATCCTCCTATTTAGTGCATCTTGTAATTGGGCACTTGCCCACAATTATTTCATATATTTCTGAAAATTCCACTATTTGAAGTTTATTTTCTATTTCTGTAGACATAAATGAATGCGACCCAAATCCCTGTTTGAATTCTGGTGTCTGTACTAATCTGATTGCTGAGTACAACTGTACTGGCCTCAAGAATGGACAGGGGGAAAAATTGTAACAAGGTATGTTTTTATTCTTCTCTTTTTGTGTCAACTGAAATCTTGTTTTGTAGGTTTTAATACTGATCTCAATTTTGAATTGTGAAGGATTGGTTTAAAATGATAGGGACAGATAAAGACGGTTCAAGTCTTGGGGCTAATGATTCTTTCAGAGGACATTCTAAAATCCCCTGTTTTTCCACATGTATAAACCTGGGCTAATATGAAACAGCCTGTCATGGATCTCTAGCCAGATAACCTTATCACATTTTTGGATAACCAATTTTATAATTAATAAAAATGAGGGATGTATCTAAATTCCTTATGCATTTGCCCGCATGTAATGCTACGGCACAGGCATCTATTCATAGCGTCGCCCTCGATCGTGCTGCTGCACGCGGCCTGCTTTCGCACACCTCTTCATCGTTTGTCATGAGCGCGGCGTTAGGAATACTCCCGTGGGCCTGCCATCCTCATGACTTATTGTGCGAGAAGGTGTATGATCTGTTTCTCTGTGCGATAGCCAAGCCACAACAACGACTAAGAGGGTGCAATCAGAGAGTGTAAAAAGTGCTTAACGTGATTACTTTTCCAACCTTGGCATTGACAGTATGGTTTTTAAAATGAACAGTATTACACACAGTAATATGCCTAACGACGAAGTAATTCTAAATATTTGAAAATCAAGTCTTGGTGTCCATTCAGAATTGCCATTAGTGTTTATCTCTTGCCCAGAAACAATCTTCACACAGGAACATCTATCCAACCCTGACAGGGCGAAAACACAAGATGTGTCAGTAAAAGAAAATTAAAAACCGGAACTTTAAATCATTCAAGCTTTCCACTGATTTCCTTGAAAATTGCTTCATATTGTTATTCATATCAGGTATTTCATGGACTAAGATGCTAACGATCGCGGTCATGGAAAACTGAAAAGTGATGGAATTTCATCAATGAAAAGCCAGGCATGTGATAAGTTTGGAAATTCAGGGAAAAGTTTGAGGGTTGGTCATGGAAAAAGTCATGAACATTCATGAAGTGAGGTCACTTTCTCAAGCTGTTGCTGTTGTACTGGCTCTTTGTTGGATGGTCAGTTGAGAATTCTGTGCTAGATGTCATAGAGAAGGTCATGAAAATCTTTTAGTTGGTCATGAACATGTCATGGAAAAGCATGGAAATTGATCGCCCAGAATCTGGTAGTACCCTGGTAGTGAGTATTCGTAACCCCAGGTCTCACAATGTATGCTGAAGGGTACTGAGGGTGTTACTCGATACAATGCCTTGGGGGCGGGATTTGGCCATGGTCATCCATACCTGATGTTAATCATGGGATACATTCTTCAGAAGTGTTAGTTTTTTTCGCGAGTCGTATGATAGTCATTCACAGATAGACTTGCTGCTCTGTAATTTATATTATTTTTTATTCTCTTGTCCCATTTGTTGCAGTTGCTTTGCCTTCTAGATTTTAATGATGTGGGAGTAACCCCTGTCAGAATGGAGCAACATGCTCCAACATGTTCAAACCGTACCAAGTCTGTGCCCCGGGTTATGGCGGCATCGACTGTGACCAGGAAATTGATGAGTGTGCGAGCAACCCATGTGAAAATGGTGGAGACTGTATGACACAATCAACGGGTTCTACTGTAGCTGCAGAGATGGGTATACTGGGCTCACTGATGGCACTGGAAGAATGAAAAGATGATAATGGAAATGTTGACTGTAATCAGTCAACTGAATCCAAGTATTGTGGGTACAAGCCAGTCATTGCACAAAATTGCATGACTGCATTGATTATTATCGAGGATGATCACTGAATGTAAAGACCCTACAGTTTTTAGTGGTTATTTGAACTATTGACTAATGATGAGGAAATCCCAACCTAATCTGATAACAAGAAGCATTTGAATATCTGGGCTTAAACTGACTCTGAAGGCCTTGAACCTTGACCTCTGACCACCCTTGAACACTTTCCTAAGAGATTAACAGTGTTGTAGTCAAGGCCGCTGCATCCTGAGGCCGAGGCCGGAAATAATATAATAAGCTAATTTTTAATTACCTGTGTTTAAATACAGAAAAAAGTTTGTTGTCTTTCCATAGTACAGTGTCACTATAATTAAATATGGAGAGAGAAGGTGTGGAAGTCCCGAAAATGAGGATTGAACAAGCACAAGTTGATATGCAACAAATTTTAATCCTTGAAGTTAGTACTCAGAATGAAAAAAAAATATGAATGCAGTTGTGAAACTGTCACTGCTTGTGAGATTTTCTATAAGGTTACTTATACCATCAAATTAAATACACTCTTCAAGATGACTTTCATAAGTGCACAGGCAGACAGTAGTAGCTTAGATGCTAAGGACACTGCACTGCATTTTGAAAACATCAAGTATTCCAGCTTCTGTGGAGAAAGCTTGGCCCGGTGTGCATGGGTGGCAGAATTACCCCACCCCATGGCTAAACACTCTTTCCACTGGTGCACTACTAGCTGGGACAGATAGCACCTTCCTAGCCAGGGCAAATAGATCAGAGTACTCGATACCAAGTATGAGCTTGATCCACCAAGGTGTGTCGAGTTATCGTGATAAAAAATCCAGGCGATCACCTACACACACACACACACACACACACACTGTCATGACTGCATAGATTCCTTTGACTAAAGTCAATCACAAACTGGACATCGCCTGGCGGGTAAACCACGTTATACCTATCGTTAAAACGTCGCCATGTTCCAAAACACGCAAATCAGTGATAAAAAAGTTACGTCAAAAATCCAAGATGCCCGCCCTCGTGGTAGTGGGGCGACGCCCAATTTTGAACTCATCCGAGATTTTTTTTGATAAACATGTGTGCAAAGTTTTAAGTCAACCCGACAATGCTTGGAGAGTCATCGCGCTAACAAACAGTTTCTCCATCGGCGGCGGCGGCGCTGGCGAAGACAGAACCATAATATCCCCATGTGGGAATATAATAAAGGAACAAAAAATATTGTGGTGTGATTTTTTCATGTACACACTACAGGACACAAGTGTCAGTCAGGCTAATTTGACAGATAGTACTAAATGGTGTTTAGGTTTCTTTTTTAATACAAAATTGCAATTCAATCAGTGCAGACGTAACTGTTAGGCCTAGGACTTTGCAAAGGTCCCCGTATCAATTTATATTGAATAATAAAATACATTCACGATCTGCAGCACAGACCACATCTTTGTATTTAATGGTCCAGGCTTATGCACAGTTTTATGCACTGGAGACTAGAATTTCCCTCCGCAACTCCTACTCACTAGGGGGGCGATCAGTGAGTGAATGTTACACGTGGCCGCGCGCCTGTGCAGGATTCGCTGCTCAGTACACAAAGCTATACATATGCGTATGTGTGCACTTTGCAGATGCACGTTGCCTTCTGAAGATGTCTATGGCCAGCTAACTCGCTAAGCAGCCGGCACTCCAGAACTGCACTGGGGAATTGCACGGCGGGCTGAACGCAGCGCCAGTACATTTTATCGGCAGCCTTTTTTGGGTGATCGAGTATGCTAGTTAGTTCAAGTTGTCGGAAATTAAAACCAAATCAGAAGTATCATTTGATGACATAAAATTTCCATTTGTCTTTATTTAATGCAAAAAATATGGTCCGGCCTTGACCCAGCATCGGCCAAAAATCGAGGCCGGATGCTCGAGGGCCGCGGCGCCGAGGCGAAGCCGCAAAAAACCGGCTCGAGCGAGGCCGGCCTCGAGACCTCCAACACTGGAGATTAAGAGGCTATGAGCCACATAGTCATGCAAATGGAACAGCTGTTTAGACATGACAATCGCACATTGAACTGTTAACAGAACAAACGCCTAGTCTCGCTTCGAAAACGGAAAGCAGTCCGGAATGCCAGGGTCACAGCTGCACCTCTGTGGTCGTTCTGTTAGGTATTAGGGGTCAAGGTCATCTAAGGGGTCTCAGTTTGTGAAAACATGCAGTATGCTTTCTACAGCCCAAGTGGGTTCTGCATAGCTGCCATGGTCATTCTATCTCAACTATGGTACCAATATGGTGCTCATGGATTTAGAATCAATGGCCAATTTGGGGTGTCAAAGAGTGATGTCCCATCTTAGGGAGATGTACTGAGTTGGATGATCATCATGTATGGTTAATGGACAGCCTGGCATATTAGTATTGAGTGGTGTTTGGGGTTCAATTTTGGACTCGTTGTAGGACATCACAATTTGTGTATGGTGGTTATGAGCTTGAACCATAGGTCTTAGCAATGGGATGAGATTTGTAAAAGAGCTTGTAGGGGATACATTTTTGCTACATGTTGAGGACATCATTATCTGCCATGTTTGCTTAACTTTTTCATTAACTTCCATATTCATTGAAAGCAAATAAAGTAAAATAGAATAGAATATATAACTTGATAAACGGCACTATCTATGATCTAATACGCTGTACAAACAAAAACACTAAACAATTCATAAGTTGCGTTGTGACTTGACTACCCAATGTCTTAGCTTGTGGATAGTCAAATCAAATCGAAATTAAATCATTTTGTTGCCTATTTATCTATGGTATCATATCTGGATTATCTTGATTGCTTATGTTTATCTGCGTTTAAAACGCTATATTTCCTTAACAGATGCATAAAGGAACGAAGCTGAGATATTCTTAATGTCTCATGTATGGGCCGATACATATTTGGTCAGGGAAATATACAAGAAATTAACTCTGGTGGAATACATACAGTGACACAATAGATTTCCACAGACGTTGATGAGTTTGGAAGTCTCAGTGACGACAATGGGGCAACCTGTCTGGATCTCACAAACCAATCCTATGCATCTGCGGATTGGGCTGGGAAGGTGTACAGTGTAACATGGATATAAATGAGTGCCGGAGTGACCCCTGTGTCAATGAGTCTGAATCGACAGTACAATGAGTATTTGTGATTGCAAAAGGGAGTGGATGGACGAACTGTGAGATGGGGGTTATCTCCGATTGTGTACACAAAGTGACTGCAAATAATTACATATATATCAAGGAAATGACTAATGATGGCCCCCCCCCACTGAAGAACAAAAAATAAGGGCAATTCAGACAGTAACTATTGGCCGGGCATCACTCTGATGTTCTGGAGGTCAAATCCCATCTCTTAAAGTTTTAGCTCTGCAGGGAGTTTTGACCCAGCGTGCTCCATTTGGGCTCCATTCCGCCTGAACAAAGCTAGTCTTTCCAGGGGATGCTCAGTGGGACTAGCCTCCAACATCGCTTGTTGGAATCTTGAGCTCCTCTCTACATCTCTTCCATCCGTTGACATGACCTTGAAACCTCTGACCACTTGGTCGGAACTGTTTTTCTGCTTTGGCTGCAAAAAGGAAGATACAATGACCTCACAGGGGGGGTCCAATTCCTACCTCCCATATAAACTTCGATGCGTATTTGTAAATGCTAGTAGCCCAAGAGTGAGTTCTCATACTACGGGTTTCAGGTCAGTCTGACCGTCCTCTCGGTGAGAGCTTACTTGTGGTTGGCTTACATTAAACCAGAAAGTTGGGACATGGTACTCGATGTTGGAATCTGTTCACAGTGGTTGGCATGTGAGCGGGTTTTGATCAGCGTGATCTTGAATCATACATGTCTCTTTCAGTGAACAGTGGTCAATAGTAACCAGAGTCCTCTACTCATGGCCCCTTTCGGCTGACCAGGTTTAGCTATACTGCTAATGATGTGTGGCCTCTGATTCTGATATTGTGGGCTCTGAGACTTTTTTCTGGGGGGAGGGGGTAGCAGGCTGCTGCAGTGCGGACCTCATGACTGATGGGGTCCCACTTGCGTGAATGATACATGCTTACCAATTTCTGTCTCTCTTCCCTCCCCATATTTGTCATAATTTACTTTTCCTCTTTGTTGTAAGAGTTGATTTGAATGTGCAGTGGATCCTTGCTGAATGGAGGCAGAGTGCATCAACAATCTGGCCAGCTATACATGTAACTGCCTACCTGGGTTTGAAGGGTTTATTTGTGAGACAGGTAAAGTGAATATGCAGCCTTTTTCGATTTTCTCAAACTAAGAATCAGTGAAAGTATTCAGGTCAAACACACAATGCTCGTGCAGGACTGATCACATGAGGCCAATACAAAATAATCTGTGCTATTTTCAGGCAATCCATCATTCTCATGGCTGGCCGGTATGTCCTTAATCTGGCCATACACACACCAGGATTCCAGCTGCTTTCATTTGCAAAGATTAATCTCCTCTTCACAACAAAACACTATAGAGGACGTTTTCAAGCACGTCATCCCGAAGTGGAGGCACTAAATGACACGGTGGAAGTATCACCTGAGATTAACATGTTCACGTCACTAAGGCCGTGTCACTCTATCAACAACGTGAACTGGCCGCAGAAAACAATTTATACGGGAAAAATTGTTCGGAGGACTGTTTCTTCGTCAAGTACAAGATCAGGGTCTTGCCATTGAAACAGGCCATATGTTGTAGACACTATAAAGACCTTGCTCTCTGTGAACTTCAAACTTACCATATAATTCCAGCACAGAAATATTCTTTAAATCTTCAAAAGCGCACCACACCGTAAGCCATAGTGGCGTTTTGACCCACCAGGACATATCATACCCCATAAGAAATGAGACGACAATATTTGTGATATGGTCTTGACCACTGCTACTAGGAGGGGGAAAATCACGAACCAGATTGACAAAACTCCAACCCAACAACTTACCCGCTCCCCCCTGCGGTTCGTTGCAGATTTGTGGAATCGCTATTGTCAATTTTGCAAGCACAGACAGCAGTGCAGTACAAAAACCACGATGTTACAAACAGCCAGCAATGCTTACAAACAGCCAGCAATGCTTACAAACAGCCAGCAATGCTTACAAACAGCCAGCAATGCTTACAAACAGCCAGCAATGCTCACAAACAGCCAGCAATGCTTACAAACAGCCAGCAATGCTTACAAACAGCCAGCAATGCTACAAACAGCCAGCAATGCTCACAAACAGCCAGCAATGCTACAAACAGCCAGCAATGCTTACAAACAGCCAGCAATGCTTACAAACAGCCAGCAATGCTTACAAACAGCCAGCAATGCTCACAAACAGCCAGCAATGCTTACAAACAGCCAGCAATGCTCACAAACAGCCAGCAATGCTTACAAACAGCCAGCAATGCTTACAAACAGCCAGCAATGCTTACAAACAGCCAGCAATGCTTACAAACAGCCAGCAATGCTACAAACAGCCAGCAATGCTTACAAACAGCCAGCAATGCTTACAAACAGCCAGCAATGCTCACAAACAGCCAGCAATGCTACAAACAGCCAGCAATGCTTACAAACAGCCAGCAATGCTTACAAACAGCCAGCAATGCTTACAAACAGCCAGCAATGCTTACAAACAGCCAGCAATGCTACAAACAGCCAGCAATGCTACAAACAGCCAGCAATGCTTACAAACAGCCAGCAATGCTTACAAACAGCCAGCAATGCTACAAACAGCCAGCAATGCTACAAACAGCCAGCAATGCTTACAAACAGCCAGCAATGCTTACAAACAGCCAGCAATGCTTACAAACAGCCAGCAATGCTTACAAACAGCCAGCAATGCTTACAAACAGCCAGCAATGCTCACAAACAGCCAGCAATGCTTACAAACAGCCAGCAATGCTACAAACAGCCAGCAATGCTACAAACAGCCAGCAATGCTCACAAACAGCCAGCAATGCTTACAAACAGCCAGCAATGCTTACAAACAGCCAGCAATGCTTACAAACAGCCAGCAATGCTTACAAACAGCCAGCAATGCTTACAAACAGCCAGCAATGCTACAAACAGCCAGCAATGCTACAAACAGCCAGCAATGCTCACAAACAGCCAGCAAGCTTACAAACAGCCAGCATGCTTACAAACAGCCAGCAATGCTTACAAACAGCCTCGATGCTTACCAACAGTCACAATGCTTACAGCCAGCAATAAATACAAAACCATGCACTAAACTATGTGCTTGTGTGGAAATGTCATGTCTAGTTGACACCAATAGTTTGTCATTTTGGCCCCACATGGGCTGGGATTTTAGGATATATCTCCACTGTTATTTCCCCTTGTTAAAAGAGATGGACATATTGACAGTGCGTTGCCTGCTTGTGTCGTTAGCCTTTACCTATCTACTCGTATTGACTTTCCATTCAACAACACGTCATGTTTGTAATGCTGTATTGCTACATCTCATTGGTTCATGGGAGGATAACAATACACAATAGGGACTCTTTTGCAAATGGAATTTTTTTTTTTTTTAGTACTCGCTGGCTGGTGTCTCACACCATACAATTATAACAGCATCTAATGAATAAAATGTCAAGTATTTGCAGTGGAAACGGTGGTGTTTTGTGATGATTGGGATGATGAATCTGGGGTCGACTGACACAACTAAAACTACTTAGAAAATATAGAGGAGAACACATCTGTTCAGGGTGATGTCCACATATATTATGGAAACAGAAACCAAAAACTAACAAAGGGTAACATAATCTTTGTGGAATAGGGAGGGCAGCCCCTCCATGAATTTCCAATAGAGCTATCCACAAACACCCAAGTAGAGGTAGTGCCATTTTTTGGCAAAGCCAAGAAAGGTATATTACATGATTGGTATGGGAAAGTTTTTTTTGCATGAGGGAGATTGTCCAATTCATCCAATAAATTAGCCCATACATCCCTGCCCCACTGTGTTCTACTGATCGTAAAAAGGAATGGAACAATAAATTTGTGTTGCATAAGATCAATCGTACTCATCTCTAGGCTTAGGTTAGGGATTAGTCACATTGATTGATACAGAATGATTCTGTCACAATCTAGTACACATTTAACAAAATTAAGAATTGTTTTGTCATGTTTTCACAGACATCAACGAGTGTGCCATTGATCCTTGGTGCTTAACCGTGGTGCCCTGTATCACAATGTTCTCAATAGCTTCATCTTTAGATGCAACCCCCAGGCTGGGAAGGCATCCAATGTACAACAAGTGAGTTACAAGGATTTACTCTGCCGTTGATCATCAGGTTTGTAGGATGATGTAATAGGAGGATTGATGCCTTGTATGCTGCCATACAACTGCACTGTGTGTTACAAGGATTTACTCCGGTTGATCATCAGGTTTGTAGGATGATGTAATAGGAGGATTGATGCCTTGTATACGTCATATAGCTGTTCTGTGTGTTACAAGGATTTACTCTGGTTGATCACAGTTGTTGGATGATGTAATAAGAGGATTGATGCCTTGTATGCTGCCATACAACTGCACTGTGTGTTACAAGGATTTACTCTGGTTGATCATCAGGTTTGTAGGATGATGTAATAGGAGGGTTGATGCCTAGTAGGCTGCCATACAGCTGCTCTGTGTTACAAGGATTTACTCTGGTTGATCATTAGGTTTGTAAGATAATGTAATAGGAGGATTGATGCCTTGTATGCTGCCAAACAACTGCTCTGAAGCTCTTAGTGGTTTGGTTGTCTCATTTGTCCATTGGTAACCCTCGCTAGGACAGAGCTACTGCTAAATTTGAATCATTTCATTTTGAAGAAATCAACTTCCTATGAAACACATGTTAGGCATATGTTTTTGGTTAGGACGGGGTGCTATTCTGCCGAGACAACCACACGAGATTGTCAAAAATGCAACCACAGTCCTGGGAGGGTTGAAAGTAACTGGATTGTCTGAGATTTCCAGGTTTCATGATGGGGATCTTACACAGTTTCATTAGAGTGGTTAGCCCACAGGCTTTTACCACTCCTATCATCAAGATTGTACTTATTCATGCCTTTGGTATGGCGACAATGGAATGGAGGGTCCTGGGAGCATGATGGGATTAAGAGTGGAAATGCTGAATGCTGGGTATTTGTTGAAAGGAAGGTGATGTCCATCCTGATGACACAATTTGCACTTGTTGACTTGCTATATTAGCTTGTTAGCTTGTAATTTCCTATTTCCTATTAACCATTCCTATTTTGATCAGTTACTGATCTGTGAACCTAATTTGTTATCCTCAGATACTGATGATGCAGCAG
Organism: Sclerodactyla briareus; assembly: GCA_026419785.1. NCBI lineage: Eukaryota > Metazoa > Echinodermata > Holothuroidea > Dendrochirotida > Sclerodactylidae > Sclerodactyla > Sclerodactyla briareus. The sequence continues at coordinate 94,550 of JAODTK010005596.1, read as the reverse complement.
TGGTCCATGCTCAATGGGGGGACTTGCATCGATGAAGTAAATGGATTTCGCTGTTTTTTTGGTTTTGCCGGGCGGTTGGATTGGTGCCCTCTGCTCTGTTGGTATGCAGTTGATTGTTATACACTTAATTTAAAGCCTGCCCATTCACTATGCAGAATCTGCCTAACTGCATGGACTTTCTATGATGGTAACCATATCATTGGAAATGATGCCCTTTCGCGGGCGCTCATGCACAGAGAAAGGGGCTGCAGGGAGCAAAGAGGGGTAGGTTGCAATTCGCCTTGCTGCGTGTGGTTACCCACCCCTTCTCCCACATTAAGGTACTACAAAAGAGGCATGGTCTTAATTACCCATGTGACGCTATATTAGAATTAGCATGTATAAGTGAATTATAACCAGTTATCATTCTGATACTAAACACCGGCTGACCAAATAAGGACACGGCGCACGACATGCAATGTATTGCTTTATGTATACGCGCACTAAGTCGAACACCAGCAAGCATTTTGATGCCGTTGAGCTGTCGCAAACATGATACTTTCGCTTACAAGTTGTACAACGCGTGCCTGTAGCTTGCACAGTTTATCAAACACTCCTTGAAATGTTTTGCTGTCAACTTTAGGCATTATAATCACACTTTTTGTATGAAAAATAATAGAGTAATTTGGTATTTCATGAATGGGAATAATAAACAGATACTCGGGCCTTTGTTTCCGAATTAAACCATTTGACGTCATAATAGTCAAGAAAAGCCCTCGGCGCTAACCTCCTATTATGACGTCATCCGGTTTCAATTCTGTAACAAATATCCTCATATCTGTTCATTATTCCCTGAATTACAAATTGGAATAACCTTGGCATAAAAATGACAATATATTGCTTCTAATGAACATAACAACATAGGAAGATAAACATAAATTCATCTGGGACACAGTGTAGCAAGTGGAAATTGCCAACTACAAATTGTTGAGGCAGCGCATTAAAAAAGGAATAGGACTCGAATAGGTAGGAAAAAGGATCAGAAGTTCTCACATTGAATACCTCATTATATCAGAGGTTTATGGCACAGTTTGTTCTTTTAAGTGGTTGTTCAAACCATGTACTATGCTTCATTGTGTTTCGGTTACAGAGGACAACGATGGCTAGCAAGCCTGTCAGAATGGAGCAATACATGTAAATGGACAAAAACAAACAAACCTTTCAACTATGTGCCCAAACTGTTTACATTTATGGATTTGGGACGGATATTATGCCACCATGGTAATGTTGATTCATTAAACAATTTTTATTGATTCCTTGACAAGTCATTACCATGCGTCATAACAGATGGGTGTGTTGGTAGTGTGACGTGGATATAATACATGTGACAAAAACAATCTCAAAGTACTCAAAGACGACACCTCGAGTAGAATACAAAAACCTTTAACAACATATGTTCTTAAGTTCCGATGTTTCACTTTGTGTTTGTGTGTGTGGCTTTGACGCCCGCTCGTACACAAAATGACTTGACTGGGTATTGTAATTCCCCATGAGAATACATAAACCCCATTGTTTTGGGGTCAGGCTAGAAGTCATTTGAGGTCATTAGAGGTCAAAGTCGAAAACCTTGTAATATGTGAAGTCCCAGAATGGTTGGTTCAATTAAGTTGAAATTTGGTATGTAGTTTTCTTCTGGGGAGTACTTGAACCCTATTGTTTCTTGTGTAGATCAGGTCATTCTTGGTCAAAAATAGAGACTGTCATAGTTTCGAAAGCTGAAGTGATGAATCACTAAGCCTTTCGGCTTTCTGGTTGTGCATAGCAACTAGATTGTCACATTAGTGAATTTCACAACTACACAGGGATAAGACAAAATGGAGTCATCTCACTCATCTTGAACATCAGCAGCTGCTTGCACTCAGCGTCCTGGACAGTCGGCTCCACTCCAAAGAAGTCTACTGTCCTGTCTGAGTGGATGCTGTGGATCACATCTTGGCTGACTGTGTCCTGGATGCTATAGTTTGTTAGGGACTTGGAGAAACCTGGAGTACCAAGTTACCAACTCATCTTGTTCACCTGGTATCCTCTCTGTATCTGTAATTGGGAGAGCTGTGTGTGTGCTGCTGGTACCTCTGACTTCTTCCCTATTGCCTCTGGGGTAAGACAGGTCAGGTCCCAGCTCACTTAAGGTCAGCAGAGGTCAAGACTTGTAGATTTGTCATGTGTAGTAGATGACTCCCAATGTTTTGGGGTGAGTTTCACCTAAGGTCAACAAAGGTCAAAACATGAAAACTCTGTAAACACAATAACGGTACTGTGCAGTGGAATGCAAGGGGCTCATACTTGGCATCAATGTTCGTCATGTGGAGTAACATCCCTCATTGTTTCTTGATAAATCCAAAGTCACCCTGTCCACAGCCTTCATTCTCAAAACCTTGTAAACTCAATAACTATTTAATACAAGAATAACTGCCCAACAAGAAATAGGTAGATGGTTGATATTTGGTTTGTAGGTTGGCTTTAGGAAGTAGATGTCCCCTAATTGGCTTTTTCATCAGCACAATGTAATTTACGATCAACAAAGGTTGAAGTATGGAAGCCTTGTTAACTTAATAACTATTTGATCCTCCGAGGGTTTATAGTTGGTGTAATATATTGTCACTAGAGCTAGTGTGCTGTTCTTATTTTTCTCAGGGTGGTCACATAGATAAAATTTCAAGCACATCTTTCTGACTATTTGATTGAAGTCCGATACTTTGTGCAGTCATGTTAGTATGTTTTTAGGTATGTGTGCATGTGTGGCGTGATGTCCGCTTGCAAACATAACTCAACCTCACTTTGGTTGGTGAAGCCCATACTTGGTATGTGTGTTCCCCCTACTGAGTAGTTTGCGTACATGATTCCCCTGTTTTGTTTCTGGGTCAGCAAAGTCTGCAATCCTCAGGAATTTGGTAAGTTTAAAATGCTTGGTTCAATTAGAAGCAATAATACCACCCTACCATTCTTCCACCCCTATTAGATGGATGAAACTTAGGGTTAATTCTTCCCATGATGAGTACAGAACTCTGTTGTTTTGGGGTCATGTTATAGTTCATTTTAAGGTCCCAGAAGTCCTAGTAGAAAACCTGTAAACATGATAAGCTCTCACTATTCATTCTCCATCTTCTGTCTCTCAATCGTAGATGTCGATGAGTGTCAGAGTAATCCCTGTCGTAATGGGGGCATGTGTAACCCATGGAATGGGTTTCTCCGTCTGTCGCTTGTCTGCCGCTGGAACAGGAAGACATGTGAACAAGGTAGGATACGAACTGTTGGTTCGTGTGAACCCCATACAGTCGGGGACGTGGTCTCTATATATTCGAGAGGTGGATAAGTGGAGTAATTTCACTGACTTGCACTTTCAAGATATTTGTTGTGATTACTCGATATGATATTATTTTCAATGTTTCAACTCTGTTGGTTTTACCTGATCAGAGTTATGAACAAAGGGTTCTCAAACCTCTAGTCTTGCCTTTTCCTGATATTGTTCTTTGTTTTGGCTTTTTTTTTTTGTCGTTCTTGTCTTCTTGAACTGAGTGGTTGCGAACAGTAACATCAGAATCTATAAGCTTCATATTGGAAGCTATGGTTTGCCTGCCCCTGAGTGGTTTATATATAGATGACAGTACACTTCAAATTCATGTCAATATCTACCAGGTTTTGTTAAATTTGAACCAAAATGAAATATCTCTACTCCGGACCATATGGTAGGCCACATCCACCAAGTTTTCATGGCAACCCAACGAAGTTAACATAGGGTATGCAAATAAGACCAAATATAGTCACTATGAACCCAATTCTGTGTTTTTTTTGTTCTCGAGGTATCCATATTCTGTGAAAGCTAAAAGCTTAATCAGCATATTTTGCAATGGCAGTGTAACAGTTTCATGTACGTCTTTGTGTTCCTATACACCAAACCACATCATCATGGCACCTTTTTTTCTTTCAGTTCCTCATTTTCTCAATTTGCCCCTTCATTTTGGTTTCCCTCAGAATCCATTGAGTGTAGCAGCAACCCCTGTCAGTCTGGCCTTTGCCTTGAGGGAGATAATGCTTACATTTGTCAGTGTAACCCTGGCTGGACTGGGACAAACTGTGAGACGGGTAAGAAAGAATAACTTAATGTCATTAATAATTTCTCACTTACATTTGTCAGTGTGACCTTGGCTGGACTGGGACAAACTGTGAGACTGGTAAGAAAGGTACTCAATGTTGTTGATCATTTCTCTCTTACATTTGTCAGTGTGACCCTGGCTGGACTGGGACAAACTGTGAGACTGGTAAGAAAGATTAACTTAATGTCATTAATAATTTCTCACTTACATTTGTCAGTGTGACCCTGGCTGGACTGGGACAAACTGTGAGACTGGTAAGACAAATTTACTCATTGTTATTAATATCTTCCCAATTACTTGTCCGGAGGGTATTCTGGTTGGATCTGGAAGAAGAAATTAACTTGGTTCTGTTGATTATTTCTTGCTTCTTTTGCATGCCCTGATAATACTAGGAAGTCAGATAATGCGCCGCAAAGAAGAAGCATGGTGAGATTTTTATGATTTGTAACATATAGCCTGGACATACCATAAGGCCAAAGATTGTGGCATAATAGGTTTCAGTTTTGAAAGGTTCATAGTTTAGAATAAGTATTCCCTGTCATATAAGATGATTGAATGTGAGTGCACCATGCAGTCCATGAATTGTGAGTGCAACATGGAGTCCATGAATGTGAGCACCATGGAGTCCATGAATGTGAGTGCAACATGGAGTCCATGAATGTGAGCACCATGGAGTCCATGAATGTGAGTGCACCATGGAGTCCATGAATGTGAGTGCCACCATGGAGTCCATGATGTGAGTGCACCATGGAGTCCATGATGTGAGTGCAACATGGAGTCCATGAAGTGAGTGCAACATGGAGTCCATGAATGTGAGTGCACCATGAAGTCCATGAATGTGAGTGCAACCATGGAGTCCAGGAATGTGAGTGCACCATTGAGTCCATGAATGTGAGTGCACCATGTAGTCCATGAATGTGAGTGCACCATGTAGTCCATGAATGTGAGTGCAATATGGAATCCATGAATGTGAGTGCACCATGCAGTCCATGAATGTGAGTGCACCATGCAGTCCATGAATGTGAGTGCACCTGGAGTCCATGAATGTGAGTGCACCATGGAATCCATGAATGTTAGTGCACCATGGAGTCCATGAATGTGAGTGCACCATGTAGTCCATGAATGTGAGTGCACCATGAAGTCCATGAATGTAGTGCACCATGGAGTCCATGAATGTGAGTGCACAATGGACTCCATATATGTGCGTGCACCATGAGTCCATGAATGTGAGTGCACCATGAGTCCATGAATGTGAGTGCAACATGGAGTCCATGAATGTGAGTGCACCATGAGTCCATGAATGTGAGTGCACCATGGAGTCCATGAATGTGAGTGCACCATGGATCCATGTACAACATTTGCAGCATCAATGAAATGGGAAGGCTTGGTGCTCCGAACGCATCAAACATGGTTCTGACCCACCTTCTCATAAATGTTTTATCTGGGCAATGCCAATGTGAAACCCTTGGCCATGCCTTAGGTTGCAATCACCAAACCTCTAGATTATCCCCATTGAGGAGGTCCTTCTGCTTGTATGGACATGTGAAAAGAAATGAGTGCCAGCTGGAAAATGCCCATCCATGGTGTTGGACTGTATCAAGGATGATATTAGAAGGTTGGGGGGTGCCAGTTTCATTAATGTGATGTAATGTTTGGAGGGTCCAGCCGTATTCTCTTAAAGCTCAACTCCATGCTTGGATACAATGGGAGGTATATCATGGGGAGTGAAAACTATCTAGAGGTCCAAACCCCATTTCAAGACGATGGTCCTATGTAGAGTTATCGGCCTTCAAAGTTTGCTCCATTACTGGCAGAGAAATTAAGGAGAATCCCTATTATACAAGAACACATAATGTCACAGTTAAACAAGCACCGAGATTTATTTATGTATTTCATTGTGTTGAAAAGACTCGATATAACCATAAAATAACTATTTTTCAAAGTAAAATAATTGTATTAATTTCATAAGGCCAATAGTCATGGAACAGATTTTGTTTAAACTAGCACAGGTGACATATCAAAACCACATACCCCATATTTGGAGGTTCTAGCATGTTGCCTTGTTGAGATGATTTCGATTTACCCGAGAAATTTTGAGAAATCTATGACATCACAAGGGGAACAATGTGAAACTGTATACAGAAACTCTACACAGTAAAAGCTGCATTTTCGAGCCATGATAACAAGACAACGAAAAAGCAAATTCACTCAAAATGAATGAAATTATTCTTTCATATTTTGTGAACGATTTTGTAGGTTTTTTATCGGTCCCTCTATAGTTTGTTTGGTATAAGCTTTTCAAAAATACCTGTTTACATTGCCGGTTCCCCTCATGATGCATCTTTACATGACTATTGGCCTCTATTCGAAAACAAAGAATATTTACAGGGTTGTGCAAGTATGACATCAAATATTATTGTGGATGTTCTTTGTCTATGCACCTGAACTGACAAACTTGAAATACTCCAACTGTGTGGCATAGAATTGTATGATCGTTGGGTTTTGATTGACGCTATAGAATTCTTCTCTCGCTGTTATATTAGCCTATTATATCAGGTTTGAGCTGAATCTCTCATATGAATAAATGCTCTGTATGCTGGTTAATGGGAATTGTGCTCATTTCTATTTCTATTGTACACAAATCAACTGACATAATACAACGTACCACAATTCAGGTAATTGAGTGTACATTTCATCTTCGGGTAGCACCTCTCCTGACATATCTGCGGTTCATACAAGTCTGTCTAATTTCATGAATGGTTGAGCCCTCAGATACCTCTGGCACTGCAGATGGAATGATGGATTTCTGGTCCTTCTTTCTCCTAGACATCAACGAATGTTCAAGTAACCATGTTTGAATGAGCGAGCTGTGGTCAATCCTGGAGACAGTTTCAGATGTAACTGTGGGCATCAGGCTGGACTGGTCCAGTTTGTTTTGTTTTGAGGGTAAGTCACATATAAAAGCAATCAAGTTGGAAGCCCACAATGTTTAGAGGAAATTGTGTTTTGAGGACCTACCTCCTAGAAGGGGTTCTTCCAGTTATTCAATCTATCATACATCATACCACAACGAATGTCCTAAATAATTGTTTCCGTGATTGGTATATTGATTGATTTGTTAGGTCAATCACAACATTTGTGTTGGTAACTGTGACTCTTGGATTGTTGACACAATATTTGCAGTTGTAGTCCTGATCACTGGCCTGATCCTTACTAATATTGATCATACATTTTGATCATATTGTTACCTGCTGATTTTTTACAATATTATACCATTACCATTGAATTCTGCAGTGCTGCCTGAGCAGCAGTCCCAGTTTCTGTTATGCTAAGCCCCTCGCCAGAAAGCAACAGGTACCATTTTCAATGTCCTTTGTATGACCCATCCAGTATTTGAACCATGACCTACGGGGTGGAAGGTCGACACTCTACCAAGGGTGTCAAGCACTCAGTCAAGGCAGGTGGGCTTGGGCCAATGTGTCATACAGCCCCGCAGCTAGAGGCTGTTCACAGCGTATTCTCCTAACTTACCTTTTCCTTCTTTCTACAACAAATGGAATGTTACATTTATTTGGTCATATTTCCCTTCAACAGATATCATGAATGTGCCAGCATCCCTGCTTACACGGTGGTACTTGTCAGGATTATCCAGACCTCTATGCCTGTCACTGTCCCCCTGGCTGGCATGGCATACATTGTGAAGATAGTAAGTCCATTGACCACTCTCAGTATTACATGTTAATGCTAGTCGTGTGTTCATACTCATCACTGAGCAGTGAAGACGAGTTCTTCCCCATAGCACTATCATCATGGCCTATTTTCATAATGTCAACAATCCATGAAATCACTATGCCATTGTTGGTAGAAATGGAAGATATTCCTAAAGTTTCATGCTTGTAAAATATGTAAGTCTTTGGGAAGATGGGTGTAAGATTGTTCTGTGCACTGCTTGTGCAGCCTCATATTCCCAGTGTTCCGAAGTAACCTTTGGCAGTATGTTAATATCATATCATTGTACTGTAACTGTGAACTGGCTGTTACAAGTGATAACAAGTAAGCAATGGTATGATATTTTTTTACAAGGGCTTGTATCAGCCATACCAACCTTCCTTGATTGGAAGACTGCTGTTGTTACTCCAGTTTTTCAAAGGGAACCCTCCAGACCCCAGCAATTCCAGGCCTTTTTCATTAACTTCCAATCCATGGAAAATATTGGAACATATTGTTCACCACCACATCATGAACTGTAATGACCCTCACCAGCTCATGACCAATGTTTCAACATGGATTTAGAAAACGACACTCCTGTGAAACCCATCTGGCTATAACTGTCAATGATCTCGCTAAGAATCTAGACTGCAAGGGCTCAACAGATGTTGTTTTTACTGATTTTAGTAAAGCCTTTGACAAGGTTCCACACAAGTGACTGGCTCATAAGTTTCAACATTACGGCATTAGTGATCAAATTCTCACTTGGATAAATTCATTTTTGAACCTTCGTACCCAGATTTTGTCATAAATGGTGTGGAGAAATATCTTGGAATGTCTCCTCAGGGGTCCCACAAGGTAGAGTACTAGGTCCATTACTGTTCTCTCTATACATCAATCATCTTCGACTGTTATAGCATCCACTATCAAGTTCTGCTGTGACTGCATTAAATTTCCCGGACCATCAATGGCATCAATGACAGTTACATGCTCCAGCAAGATTTGGATAAATTTTTCGCAATAGAGTAGCAGATCGATCTGAATGCATCAAAATGCAAGTCAATGATTGTCACCAACAAGAGAAGCAAGTTGTACCATTCCATATGTAATTGACGATACTCTTACAAGAGATACTCTTACATAAGCTTACAAGATCCTCAATCTGATCCGTAGACATTTCTATGACTGTGATACTAAAACGAAAGACATTGCTTATGCTCTGGTTCGTCCCTGTTTGGAAATTAGGCCTCCTCATTTTGGGATCGCATACCAAGCTTGTTAACATTAAGAGCTGGAAATTGTTCAGCGCAAAGCTGCAGATTTTTTGCAAGGATACCTCCGGTCCACCAGTGTTGCAGTGCTCCTGCAACATCTTGCCTGGCCTACTTGCAGGCGAGAAGGCGCATTGCACGACTCAAGCTGTTTCAATAATTCCATTGAGACATCTTGGCTTTACTGGTTCCTGATTTCGTGGAGTTACAGACAACTATCGCACACGCTCATCATCAGATGAATGTACTTAACTATAGAATGTTATTGTTAATACCGCGACGTCTTCAGGGTCATTTTGGCCCAGAAAATTCCAGATTGGAATCATCTAGTCTCATATTCCGAAATAAGGTAGGCCTGTGGTGTTTTCTGGTGATGGTGTGTAAATTCTTCATCATCTTCAACCCCGACTCTCCAATAATCTTTTGCCTTTTTGTTTGTGCGGTCCCCTATGCAGTGATACCACTAGTTGGTGGTTTGCAAAGTACCAGACAAGACAAGAGAAAATGTCTTTGGTCGAAGACTGAAACACATGTGAATAGGTAATCTAAAATTCTAACTTAGTAAATAATAATTTGCTGTATAGTTTTCATAGGAGAGTATGCGGGATATGAACATATTTCAGTAAGAGGTAACAGTTTTTTTTGCCTTCTGGAAAGGAAGTCAAGACAGTGATGTGTGTGTTTGTAGTGCTCTGGCGGTGAACTCCATCATTCAAACCCCATCTAGGTATTTCCAGCTCGCATTTGTATGTGTACTTTCCATAGTCCTGAAATTCGCACTGTTTTTGTGGTCAGGTCAAATGTCATTTCAGGTCAACGAGGTTAACTGGAAGTAATCCAGAATAATTGTCCAATCGAACTGTAAATTGGGTATACACTTTTTCGTACGGGCAACTACGAGAACCCCATTGTGTTCAGTGTAGTTCAGGAGTCCATTTTCCCAAAATTGGGACATGAAATAAAAGGGTTATTTCCGCCAATGTGGCCTGGACACTCAACCGTTACTCAAATTCAGATGGATAGTTTCTACCCTACGTGAGTCCCATCTATCATGAGTACATATCCCTATTGGTTCTGGGCAATGGACATTGATCAGCTATGTTTTTTTCTCTCATCAGATGTTAATGAGTGTGCCAGTGGTCCATGCAGGAACGGTGGGGGGTGTAATGACCGTGACAATGGGTACAATGCCTCTTGTCTCAGCCTGGATACATAGGGGAGGTTTGTGAGCATGGTAAGTCTCTCATATATTTTTCGCTGTAAATTTACCAATAGAAATATGAATACTAGGAGCAGGCCCACCTCCTTTCTCTGGCATTTGTCAAAAAGATCAACAGGGGGCCGCAAGGCATCCTCTCCCTGACAGCCACTACCAGGCCATGTATAGATAGAGAGTGGTCTGCACTGATGTCCTTCAGAGGAGATTTTTGTTAGGCCTCCCATTCCTTGTTAGTAGGCAGATTCGCCATTGTCCTATACAATAACAACAGCAACACTGCTGACAAAATCACAAAATATCTTCGCTTGTTAATTAGGCATAAGTGTATGTACAAGTTATTCAAGATCTATTATTACTGTACATCAAATTGATTTCCGTTCACACTATGCATTATTTTTCATATGTGACCTGACCTTAGGATTCTTTGTGATATCCCCCTATAACCAGAGGGCTAGCTGGACTGTTCACATTCTTGAATGTGAGTGGGAAGAAATTTATTGGTAAACATGGGGCTCACAGGATCATCACATCTGGGACAGGGGTATATCATATCAAATGCCCTCACTTAATTGATGTGTGAGGGGGAACAAAAATACATGCTTCCAGGTTTTGTGATATTTAGGGTTGAGACCACAGCAAAATTATGGGCCAAAATCTTTACTAAGTGTCCAGCCAGTTTTTCTATGGAATGACAGCGAAGAGCGCAATAACATGGATGTGTTATTAGTTAATCCCGTGATGTAGCAATAAAGTTTGGTCAACTTTGTAGTTTGGTACATGAGCATTATTGATTTCAATGATAGGAGGGGTCAATTTGGAACAAAAATGGAAAACTTGTAGAACACGTTCAGACGTGTAAGGCTTAATCTTATCAAGTTATGTATACGTTTCATCATTGCTCACAGCAGTTTCCACACTATTCTACAAATATGACCTGCTGGGATGAACTTCAAGCAATTGTTTAAATATCAGAGGTCGTTACCAGGCTAATTGAACTGATTATACTAGGATGAACAAGTCTAGTCCGAAGAAGGTATGTTTCCCATTATGGTACACAATTAGTTACTATCAGTAGTAGGTAAGCATTGTGGAAATTGGGAAGCAAGAATGGTTGTAAAAGTTGGGTATTGAGCTTCTTTCAGCTTGTAATAAGCTCAGTCAGACATGCTGAATCAGATCAGCTTTGTATGTTCCTACATGATGAGGAAAATGGTTGAAAAGTTGAGACATGTAACCACGGAATAACAGGAATCACTAATCCTTTTGTTTTCGCATTCCTCTTTTGTTTTCCGACATTGATTAGTGCAACAGCTTTCCCCTGCCAGTCTGGTGGTACCTGCATAAACAACATCAATGCCTATTCCTTTATTGTGTTGGGGTCTGGTGGGAACCAATTGTGAGACAGGTCATACCTATATCCTGTATGTGTGTGGGGGCTATGTGGGAACCAATTGTGAGACAGGTCCGTACCTACTATTTGTGCATAATGATGACATATTTCGAAATGATTCTATTTTTTAATTTTCTCTATTTTTTATTATAATCTTCAATTTTTTTCCATCTCAACTCACAGTGTGTATGGGAAGCTACTGATTTGATTGATTTCTACTGGTTCGGAAGCCAAATAGGCTCTCAATAAACCCGGCCCACATTGTTCATGGATGAACACCGTCGTTATAACTTGCCTTTTCTTCACAACTAGTGCACAAGTGATATAGGCAGGGGTGTAACTTTGGTTTCAACTTCGTGATATAAAGAGCTTCTTTGATTTTGATTTCAAAATCTGTGCTGCCACTGGCTAGGATTTGAAATTGTCAAGTTTGCAGTTATTGCAGTCTGCACACTTGTGTTTGGTAGCAATTGGAAGTTCAGCTCGTCTGAATAACCAACTCTACCAACAATGGATCTCCTTTCTACTTAGTGTATTTTGATTTATTTTGCTGTGTATGTGAGTTCCTTACGACTCCACGATAACACTTGCAAGTTTTTGTACTTCATTACCTGAGAGAGATGGGAAATCTCCGAAAACGTTTGTATGTAAAACTGTACTTTCAAAACATTTTTCATTCTAACTTGCTACTTATTGGTTCGATAATGCAAACTCTCCCAAATTATCAAATAAAGATTTCTCAGAAAGGTTGAATCTATCTTTGATAGATATGAGGATTCCTAAGATTCCTATAGCTTTCCACCAACAGACTATAAGTTGTCCATTTATTGGTGATCTTTGGTCCTCCTAATTTTGTTTGTTATCCTTACACTTAATTCTTTGCAGCTGTGTTTACCTGAATCTTCCGCGATCGGTGGCTTATGTCCACTATACGTGAAGTATGCTTGAGGAATTTCATCAGTCTATCCTGGCCGAAGAGAAAAGAATTGACAACCATACAGGAAGAGCATAATTCGGTGTGGCACAATTAAGGAGCTGGAAACATTCTTTCTTGCACCCCCATTAAGAAACCACAATATAGGCAAAACTGATACAAACTAATAACACTTTGCTCAATATGGTGAATGGTGAAGCCTTGCGATTTCACCGAGAAGAAACAGCATGCTTTCTGTTGATGAATAGGAACATTGTTCTCATGCTGACACATAAAGCAACAGATGGGATCAACTCTTTTTGTGAAGCACTCCCTGATGTTTCAACAATTAATGCCCTCATTACCTCTTCAGAAGTGATGTTCTTTGCTAGCAGTCAGGAGAGCAGGGTTCAATTCCTAGCTGGGACATAATAAAGACTTCAAAATGTGTCTCAAAATGTGACTTAATATCATTGTGCTGTTCTCCACAGAGGCAAGAGGAAGAGGGTAGACCATGAATTAATCAAGTTTAAAAAACAACCTATTCAATAAGCCCTACCTCTTAGTGTGAGTCATTGCTACTTTTTGCATTTCCAAATGTGTTATTTCACATGATCTAACCAATGGAATATTTTCCTCTGCAGAGGTCAACGAGTGTTTAAGTGAGCCCTGTACGGAATGGAGGATCCTGCTCTGACCAGCTCAACTTCTTCACCTGTAACTGCACAGCTGGCTGGACAGGCTTTGATTGTGGCCAAGGTATACATCCATATTCTCCTTTGACACCAGGCTGGCACATCAAAGCATGTAGGGAACTATTGCCTGTGCCCAGCAACGAGGGTGATAGCTATTTGAACCAGAACACTTACACTAACTGGCCAATGGTCATGTAAATATGATTGCTTTTTGGTACTTTCTCTGTATAACATTATGACAGTCGATACTCTGAATTTCAACCGATTTGAGTGTTTCGATAGAGCACATTCAGCTATTTAAAAATTCGCCATGTAACATCATGGGGGCAACTGCTCTCTTCAAGATTTAATTTATTAAAACGTAATCATGTTACGCAAGGTCCATGTCAATCTGCGGAGGATACACACCCAAACATAATAGGCCGCAACAAAAACTGGTGTCCACACTACAGGCACATATCTGCCATATGGTCAAACATTTTACTAATAGTAACCTCAAGCCTAGAAAACTGAAATTATAGATGATATGACGTCATTGCTCATCAAGTACATATACAGCCATATAGATTGCCCTGCAGGAACTGTATTTGTTCGAACATCAGCAAGCCTGTGACAATGTCCACTTCCGCATAGTGGGACAAACTAATGTGCACATCCCCAGAAAAGAACTTTCGCATCTACCCAGCTATCCCTAGGTAGGGAAGGGGGCAGCCATGGTTACAAGTGACAAGTGCCTTACAATGCCTCTGTTTCTAGCAGTCTGGCCATCGGAGATACTGTATTGTTTTATATTCCATCTTTGCTCCCTGTTACGTTGTTATATGATACTTTGTATTATTTATAGAGATTGATGAGTGCTTCAGTCAGCCTTGCTTGAACAGTGCCACCTGTAACAACCTGCTCAATGGTTCCTCTGCTCATGTGCTTCTGGCTGGACTGGACAAGGTGTGAGATTGGTGAGTTATTGTCCTGAGATTGATACTAACGCTATTTATCTTTGTATATATTTTAGTAATAGGGGGTCAATATGGGTGAAAGAAAAGTAAATACTCAGTAAATACTGCGTAAATATATTAAGTAAATACTGAAACTTGGTATTTCAGGCACACTCATTCAAACTAATTGTGTGACCTTCCCACGATCATTGCATGAATGCATTTATTTTTTATAGTACCAGGGTAATTTCTGTAAAATTCGGTAACTACCTCCAGACATATTGTGAGTCATAGTCTCAGGCATATAGCTCCTCTGTTTGGAAATCTTGACTAGTGATTTTCTTTGTAGAATAGTACTTGTCCCAATTGTTCTTCCAATGAAACTGCTCAGCATCTGGCTCCAGTTCCTTCATCAGGTGGTATCATGCTGATGACAGCGCAGTAGTTTGTCATACACCTACCACATTTGTTTTCCTTTCTCGTCTGTCCTGATTAGGACCCTGGCCGGGATTGTCGGATGGCTGTGCAATTCAGTTTTGAGCGCAACATGTTGTCTTGTATGTTTCACACAATAATTGTCATGTACAACGCCTCTACGGCCTCGTTCATGGATAGGTTCATGCATGCTATATGGATGGCACACTTCTATTTTCATGGACACAGAGCAGACACAGAACAGATAAATGGATGGCCAGCTAAGTGCAACATTGCCTGTCCGGGCAGTGTTCATGGTGAGGGTGGGATAGTCAGATTCTGAGGGGAGGGAAAATCCCCCACCCTCCAGTTTTATATTTTTTTCTGTTTTATGGTGATCCCTGTCTAAGAAGTATGTGTAGGGTCATTCAATATAGATATGTGACGTATTTAGAGTACAATGGTCATATACTTTTTGGATACCTTGACGGAGGTAAAAGGCAGCCATGACATCGTGCGTGTATGTGTATGTATGTCTGTGATGCCTGGCTTGTTGACATGATAACTCGCATCCATCTGGATGGATGGCCAGCTCATACTTGGTATGTGTTATGTGATAAGTCTATCCCATCCACATTCTCATCAACATCTTTCTCTCTCCCTGTACACGATTCTCCCTTCTCAGATGAGAATGAATGCATCAGCGGGCCATGCGAGCATGGTGGTACCTGTGTCAACATGATGAACGAGTACTCCTGCAGGTGTGCACCGGGCTGGGAGGGAGTGAACTGTGAGAATAACACCAACGAATGCCAGAGCTCACCTTGCCTTAATGGAGGTAGCTGCATCGATGATGTCAGCAGGTATCGTTGTGACTGTCTCGATGGATACCTGGGAACATATGTGAAGGATTGTAAGTACAGGGGCACTCATACATGACTTTGGCCTCCCTGTGTGTTAGGAGCCATCAAATCAACCTAGCTAACACCAAGTTGGTGGAGCAGACAAAATGTTTGGAAAATATTTAGCTCCAAGAAGCTATGCTGGGTGAGCTATTGTGATCCACCTGTCATTCAACCTTTCTATCTATCCATCCATCTATCCATTCCAGCTGGGAAAATTTTCAAAAATACTCCCAAATATCCGTTTTCTGACAGTATAGTTGGCCAAACTTGAACAATGTACAGACTGTTTTCATTGCTCATGAGACATAAGTGACCTTGTGAAGATCATCAAAGGGGGCATAATGAGCTATATTGTGAAAAAATTGCGAAGACCTGCAAATTTATTATTCTCCTACAGTATAGGTTGGGTTACTATGATACATGAACAGTGTTAATCATGTACTAGTGGTGCCTGGTCTGTCATGTAAGGGGAAAATTATGACTGCATTTCAATGTAAGAGACACTTAATGACACACCTACCCACATCCAGTGGCTACTGATGGCTAGAACAGGTAGTGTTATCACTCGTGTTATTGTGTGTTCACCCCATAGAGTTAATCTTATGATATTCTCAAAATTCACCTTATTCCTCAATGGGATCATGATGAGAACTTAATGCTAGAAATGATAATAATTATAATGAGTGCTTATATACTTACTCA
Organism: Sclerodactyla briareus; assembly: GCA_026419785.1. Taxonomy (NCBI): domain Eukaryota; kingdom Metazoa; phylum Echinodermata; class Holothuroidea; order Dendrochirotida; family Sclerodactylidae; genus Sclerodactyla; species Sclerodactyla briareus. Next base: position 78,265 of record JAODTK010005596.1, on the reverse strand, counting down.
CTTTCCCATGTTGTTAGACATCGCTGAGTGCTCCACAGATATTAAACCGATCATTGGAACTGATACACTCTCCGGCAATCCCGGAGAGTACAAGTTACTGCCATTATAGGCGCAGGTTGTACTCTGATTCCTCACAGGTCCCCAATTATCATCTGGGTGGGGTGCAACAGCATTGGAGATGAATTGCCTTGTTCAGGGACACTCCAGAAACCTGATCAGCCTGTGGGCTTCAAACTCACAACCTTGTTGATCTGGCAGTCTGGAGCTCTAAACCAACTTAACTATTCGATCAAATGATGTTCAAATGTCCAAAGATCTGAATGATGTTTTTTTGTTGTTTTTTGTTCTTCCCCAGCCATCGCTGATTGTGCTAGGCAACCCATTGCAGCATGAGCATCATGTGGTTGGACAATGTCAATGGTTACATATGCGTATGCACGAATGGATGGACTGGACTCGACTGTGACAGAAGTCAGTTCCTGAATAAGATTTGAGAAAAACATGTTCCCAATTTGATTCATTTACAAATCGGGGAATCCTAGCAGTCATGAACGTGGGCGTGTGTGTGTGTGTGTGTATATGTGACGCCTACCTTGTAACCATGATAATTCAACCCAACCTGGATTGGTTCGGTCGGTAGCTCCTACGGGGAGTACAGGAACCCTATTGTTTTTTGCTGACCGGGGGTCCAGTTTTGGGGAAAAATTGTAAAATTGTGAAAAAATTAGTGATGATGAAATTTTAGTTGTTAACACAGGGTCAAGAGAGGTCTGGGAAACCCCGTTTAATTGGGTAAGTCAAGAATGCTGGTCTGACAGCTGTAAAATTTGGTATGCAGCTTTCTTATGGGAACTTTACAAAGATCCTCATTGTTTTCGGTGTAGACAGGTGGTCAGTTTTCATTAAAAAATGGGAAAATTGTCTGTGGATTTTTTTTTGCAATTTAGTCTTAACACAATAACTTGATCCCACTGAGCGATGAAGCACATACTTGTGTGTGAGGTCCCATAATCAGTACTTGAACCCTATTGTCTTTGTGTCATGTCAAGGTCATCAAGGACAAGAGAGATCAAAGTATCAAAATCTTGTAACACAATAAGTTGAGAGTGCCGGTCGATCAGGTTGTGAAATTTGCGTACACAGCTTTCTCATGGGAAGTTCGCAGATGGAATGATGTTTATGTTAGAGCACCATGCCAATGTCAATAGTATTTTGAGAGTAGTATGACCCAATGAGGATGGTCACTCTGTTTTCATCATTTTCAAGGTAAGGATGAATGCAGAGCAGCCCGTGTCAGAACGGAGGAACCGTGTGGAGGCCCAGGAGAACAACTTTCACCTGCTCTGTCACCCAGGGTTATCGGCCAGATTCTGCAAGAGAGTAAGTTGGACCAATGTAATCCAATCACATTCTCCTACATCAGCTATGATTGATTGTTCAGTTTTCCACTCTCCATTTGTGAGTTGACTGGTAGATGATAAGTCTGATGATGAAGGACATCTGTGTGTGAACTTGGATGTTTCTTGTAGTATATTGATGGATCCAGTGGCATTTGTTGAGAGGTTATGAACTATCACTCAGTGTTGTTGCACATGACTAGTGTTGTGGATAGGTTACCATGGATTCTTGGCTAATTATAATACTAAAGCCTATACAGATAGATTGAAACCATTGTTGGAACAATTAAATGAATATTGACTACTTAGAGAGTGTTTAGACTTACAAAGGCTTTACCTCCTAGTGAAAGCCTGTTGGTGACAAATATATGTCCTCGTACTCGTTGATTCTCAGATATAGACGAGTGTGCTAGCTCGCCCTGCAGAAAGGGAATGAGGCCACGTGTTGTCGAGTAGTATCGGCACGTATAGTGCATGTGTCAACTAGGATGGACAGGCTTCAACTGTGATGAAGGTAATATGCAATTAGGCACAAACTACTAGGCCTATGGTGTGTCAGGACTACTGGAAACCTCAACTGTGATATCAACCTTCCAGCTATAGCCAAGACGGTCAGCGCTCATTGACAACCCCATCTTTTTGCACCTTTGAATTTTACCCATCCCCCACTTTGGCACTTCATTCAATTATTGTATATCTATGGCTGTACCACCAGAAAAATGCATTGACTCAATGATGAGTCAAGTTGCTTATTTCAGGTATATCTATGGCTGTACCACCAGAAAAATACATTGACTCAATGATGAGTCAAGTTGCTTATTTCAGGTATATCTATGGCTGTACCACCAGAAAAATACATTGACTCAATGATAAGTCAAGTTGCTTATTCCAGGTATTCTGTGGGCAGTGAAATTGTCTGTTGTAAAGATATCTGGTATTCATGTAGGGCTATTCATCCACACTGCTTCTTAAAGAACTTTTACAGACTATTGCTAGAAAATAGAAACCAGAGTACACATTCAAACAATCCTAGATTGTTTGTGGCAGCAGCTGAAACAGTGCCTGGGCTGGGCTCTCAAAATACTCATAGGTCCCTAATTAGCACAAAGGTGGAAAAGCACCTGAGCTTAGTGAAAAACTTTACTTTTAGGTTTGAGCTCACAACTTTGGTTTAGTCGGGTGATCTTCAAGTTAGTTGAACTAATTAGCTTCGTAGCGGAATATAATGGGTTATGCAAAAGAGAGCCATTATTACAGTCATTTGTAGTGCACTATGATTTCAAACTGTTTGCTCGACACCACTAGTTATAGAACCCTTGGAGGTACTTGATCATTATTTGAGGAATTACCCCTGAATCAAAGAATGATACTTTTGTTCATCTGTAACTTTTTTAAACCCCGTTCATTATTATGTCATTCCTGGCTACAATGATGCGTGGCTCATGAAACATGGAATCATGCTCTGACTAACTGTTTCCATATTTGAATGACAGAAGGCTGATCGATTTGGTACATAATAGATGATTTACCAATGTCATATCACAGCTAAAGAACACAGATCACCTTGGGGAGGGGGGGGGGGGGGTGGGGAGTGAGAAGAATTCATGAAATTCTAACTTTGAGAAGAAGGGCAACAGGGCAACACCAGTGGTTGGTGCAAGCATCTCAAGAAAATGTTAGCTTATCATTGAGACCTTACAAAATTGTTTCACAAGATATTGGAGAATATCTAAAAATTGCAAGCACACTCACCTTCCATTTCGGTATAAATATACCAGATGCTTCATGCATACATTATACACTAGGTATATTTTTTCCCCTGGTTTGATCCGACTTGGCAATGGTTATACTACCAACAGGAAGACCTAACAGACTGTTTTCTTTCCTGCAGATGTTAATGAGTGTGCCAGTAACCCATGTGTTAATGAAGCCACCTGTAACAATGGTATTAATAACTATACCTGTACTTGTGATGTTGGCTGGCAGGGAGTCAACTGCCAACAAGGTGAGTGAATCACTCTGACCCTATCCTCTTTGTCTGTTTGTTTTGTTTATCTGTTTCGTTAACATCTGTGTATAGTGACATCACCTATAATATTGGCATCAACGACTACATTCGTATGTGTGATTTTGGCTAGTGGGTTCACTAGCGAGTTAACTAGCAATCCAATGAGTGAATCCTCCCCGAACTTGCATGTCAAACCTTCCTGTCTCATCCTGTCTGTTCATCTGTGTGTAATATATTTACACTCTTTGATGGGAGTAAAGTGAGCAGATGCTCTGTTATTCAAAGTTCCAATAGTGCACTGCATGCCTGATGAGGCTTTTCAGCCTAGTATGTTTCATCAAGCACGTAGCAGTCACAGCTCAGAGACACTCCCATAAGTCTCTGAACCTGAGAAGCACTCAATGAAACTCTCCCAGTTGCACGTTGGTAAAGAGGCAGTGCTGAATTCCCTGCAAATGAAGCCGGATGAATCCCTTCTCCTGCAAGTGAGGGAAGCCACTGTTTGTTTTTGGAGAACCCCCCCCCCCCCCACTCATGCAGAATGGCATTCACTCGGGCCTCCAATTAGCTAATTTGGAAGAAGGGGGTGGGTTTGGGGCTGTACTTGATCCCTGTGTTCAAGCTAACCCCATGATGGTTATTGAAGTTCTGATCAGAACCCTCCCCTCCCAGGGAGAATGAGGTCCACTAGAGTGACACCAGAGTTCCAAACTGAGCAATACTCATGCTGTTTAAAAGTATTCACATACTACAATCTATCTTTAAATTTTAGGGTTTAGATCACATGTACAAAAAGAAAGTCCTTGTGTTGGAGTTATTATGTTTGTTGTGGTATGTGAGATATTTGGAAATATAATATTCAGCCATGATCCTAAACACAGTGCAGCGAGCGAATGAACAATGAAGCCATTTCTTATAGGGGTCTTTACTGGAATGAATATTTGATTGTAATAGTTCAGGCACTCTCGGAGTGTCTTACAACAGTTTTCATTTCTTAGTGTTTATTGCTTTGTTTTCAGATATTAATGAGTGTGCCAGTTTCCCCTGTCTCAATGGAGCCCTGTGTATCAACGGTCTCAATGTTTACCACTGTACCTGTCAGACTGGCTATACTGGAGCCAATGCTCCATCGGTGAGTTACAAATGAGCTTTTTGCTACAAGTTTCCTCAGTTATCTTTTTCGTTCATGAAGTGTCAAGGATTACATCGATCATGGAGATTGTTCTGTGTTATGGCAGTGATGCTGAACCTGAAGTTCTAGAATTCCCCCTAATGGGATTTTTGGGATAATTACAGAACAGAAGGAATAGTAATGTTAGATATAGGGTTATAATACTCTCATTGAGAGTTATATTAAATCAAGTCGAAAATATTTATATATAGTCTATATTCCCAGTTAGCCGATCCATCTGTAACGGTTGATCTATCTCTCTCCATCCATTAATCCAGTCTGTTAACCTTTGCCTTCTGGAGCTGTCGTTGTTTATGTTGACAAGATTTAGTCACAAAGTTCATAGACCAAGATAGGATCATCTTGGCCCCTTTATGGTCGAGGTTTGAGTTCATAAACCCTTCCAATACCACCAATACCACTGCTCTTGAAGTGACAGATTCCTGTAACAATTTTGGCAAAGAAGATGCAATCCATCAAAGTATCTTGTCACACCTAATTATTGTTTTCTATGGCACTACAGGACATCCTATTCACCTAACCTTGCAGAAACACAATTCCCCCCCCCCCCTCTCCAGTCCAGGATGGGTTGGGTTGCTACTTTAACATGAATTTCACTACATTGTATACACTCTTACAAAGTTTCTGCTGCAAATTAATTTTGGCAACTGTGGAGAGTCACTCATTGCACATTGCAGAGGTAATGTTTTTTTTTGTAAATTTGAAGGGTTGAAGGGGCATAAGGGGCCATTCGTTAAGAACGGCAGAATGTTTCTTCTCCTACATAATATTATGATACCTGATCAGTGTTATCATTGATTAGTGTTGCATGTAGGGTGTTCAGGAACTCAGGGTCATTGAAAAGGGTCATTGAGCTATTGTGAAAAATTGCAAAATGGATTTCCTCCTAATGGTTGAATTATCATGATATTGACTCCCGGTACCCATTGAAGAATGTTTGATAATTTAAGCCAATAATTTACCAACACACAACACTGCCTTGTATGCATGTAAAACATGTACCAATGGTTTTTCATGGAACAGAATTGCTCCTGAGAAAGTCTTTTATTGCTGTTTGAGTTTCTGAATCATTGATGCTCTAGTGTTCAGTTAGGAAAGAGGGGATTTTAATAACAATGGGTTATAACATTCCTTTTTTCATACGCCTCCATGGGGATGGCTAAGAGGCAAAAAATGGCAGATGGGCTTGTCCGGGCAGATGCAAAAGGGGAATGGGATGAAAAGTGGTCGAGATGAGAATAGGTCAGTTTGTAAAGCTCCAGACTTGCTGATCAGAAGGTTTTGAGTTCCATTCCTACAAAAGAGTGATCAACATTCTCTATGTGCCTTTGGGGAGGGTACTTTATCTTCATTGCTCCAACCTAATTGTGGTCTGGTGAGGTGTATGAATAGCACTGTATGAGCAGCTTATCACTCTTCATGCTTTCGAAGAGTGTCATGTACATTTAAAATTATAATTACTGCTACATAAACAAATCGTCGTCATATTTTCTTTACTTGCAATTAGTTATACAAAGAAACTAATTATTGTAGTATGTCATTACACCTGCCGATTTGGAACCTATTTCTTGTTATTCCCAGATATCGATGAATGTTCAAGCAACCCCTGTCAGCATGGAGGTTCTTGTATAGACAGCAGGGATGGATATCAGTGCCTCTGCCAATCTGGACGTCAAGGAACACACTGTGAAATAGGTTGAGTATTTTTCACACAGGGAATGATAGAATGGTTTCATGGCATGTTACATACATACCAATAATATTTATATAGCCTTATATCCACAAGATCAAAGCCTGAACAGGACGAAGGTAACAAAACAATGAACTAAAACATGTGACTTGAGGAGCTTCTTGAAATTGCAATAGATTTAGCCTCCTGTATATGTCGAGGGAGCTTGTTCCAAAAAAAACAGGAACAGCACTGTTAAAAGCATGATCTCCCTGTCATGTTACTGGCATGGAGAAATCACAAAGTAGTCAAACAGAACATTCTGGACTCATGGCCCAATATATTCTAAACTAAATAACTAAGAACTGGAAATAACATGTTGTCTTCTCAATGGACAAATAGCCATTTAAGCGAGAAGGAATAAATGATGACATGTTCTTCACATGCATTAGTTTAAATGAAGCAATGTTCGAATATGATTGGTAGATAAAGCATGCATATGCAAATCGTGGAAGCACAAGGAAATACAGATAACATTACACTCCCATACATGAGGTAGCACTCTCCCATACATGAGGTAGCACTCTCCCATACGTGAGGTAGCACTCTCCCATACGTGAGTTAGTACATGGTAGCTGGAGCAAGGTTGTATCAGTAGCTGACTGAGTTAATGGGCCCTGAGCAGGAATGTTTTTCCTTTGGAGCAAGTTGGCAAGATATAACGGGCCACAATTATTCAGACACGTGTAAACAGTAAGGCAAATTTTAATTTGAACTGAATACGTTGTTCAATTGGTAACCAATGTCATTTTCATAAGAGTGGACCAGGACTGTCAAATCTGGCAGTCGAGAAAACTAGTTTAGCTGCCCCATTCTGGGGTGATTGGAGCCTTTTTAGGTCACGAGAGCTTGCACCATGGAATAGACAGTTACCATAGTCCAATTGAAAAAAACAATCGCACGAACAACAAGATGTCATGCATCAAAAACAGGATATGCGGTTATAGTTGCAGTGGTAGTTTGCCTGGTCATGGTGAGATTGGAGTCAAGATGATGCCCAGGTTACGCACGTCAACGATAGAACAATTTCAATTTCACCAACCCTAAGCTTAAGATCTCTCGCACTTGCATGGCAGAGGGTATTAATTTATAAATGTCATTTGTACATTTTTTGGAGAATTGCTGGCAGTTTAATCCTCAGAGAGTGATCAATCAATTTCTCTATAATATGGTCGAATTCATAGTTGGGTCATACATTTGAAGACTCGAAAAATACAACTGTACATAAGCAGTGAAGCAGGTAGAAAAATCTAGTGATCAACAACTGGGAAAAGGTTGTGTTAGACAAAGTTAAAGAACAACTGCAGGCTTACACACAGAGGTTAGTACATCGTGGGGAAACTGTATCTTTAGGTCCAAACCCCATTTCATACATGTTTTGCCCTGTGTGAAGTTTAGTCCATTATTGAGAGGAATTAGGAAAAATCCTTATTGCACAATAATGAATAACGTCATAGTTGAACAACACAAATAATTATGTTATGTACTCCATTGTTCCATATCCACAGGAGTTTTTGTTTGCTACTACCATTAAAACCTACCAACCGACTACAGCAATCCTTGCTCATAGACTTGATTATTTCCATTCAAAGTGACATCAATCTTCAAATTTTATTAGAGAACAAAGAATATTTGCAGGGTTTCGCAATTATTACATATTCATTATTACATGATGGGGTGCTCCTTGATTTTGTAACGGAAAAGTGTATGAACGTTGGAATGACGCATTAAGTTTTTCTCCAGCTGTTATGTCCCGCGATTGTCTTCTGAACAACATGGTTAAAATAGAGCCAGAAAGCATAAAACAGCATTTTCCCATGTACAAAACCAATGGGAAACGAAGGATGCCAGATTGAGCAGAATTGACATTTTAGTTGTCTGCTGAGGGAATGCTGTTAGAGACAATAATGGCTGTGAATGCAATGTAGCTTAGTCACCATATGTTGGATAATAGGTTACTAGTTGGATAAATAATCAATGTTATTTCATTCCCTGTCAGATGTTAACGAGTGCAGCAGCAGTCCCTGTGTCATGGTACTCTGCAACGACCTCTCAAACCGGTTCAGTTGTGACTGTTACCAAGGGTGGACTGGCATCATCTGTGAGCAAGATCTTAACGAGTGTGAGAGCGCCCCCTGTCTGAACAATGGCTAGTATCACGGCATCAACAACTTCGACTGTGTGTGCAGCCCCGGTTGGCAAGGAGAAATCTGCTCTATTGGTGAGGAGGATTTCTATTAACACCTCGCTGTTGCTGTTTTTTTTTAAATTGTCTCCATTGTGTCTCAGGGAATCTTACTATTATTCATAGCACCCAACTGGATGTCAAGTGTCCGAAGTGATTAGCGGCTGGTTTGTACACAGCCAGATATTGCTAGAAAATGTTCATCACCATTTTCAACACTGGTTTCTTTCAGATATCAATGAATGCTCAAGCATGCATGCCAGAACAACGTACCTGTGCAAACCTGCAGAACAACTTTGAGTGTCAGTGCCTGCCTGGTTTTGAAGGGGTGTTCTGTGAAAGAGGTCAGTCAAGTTCAAATGGTTGATTGTTGATAGAGAGAAATATTTTGTGCAAAAGTTATGCAAGCATAACTCCTTTAAAGATGTTTAAGCATCTCATCCTAGAATAGTCAATGAGTCAGCTATTTCATAATAATATAATAATGTACCGCCTTATATAGCGCTCTACCCATACATAGTACAGTTTCAGAGCGCTGGAGGCCATTCCCCCTGGTCAATGGTAACTTGTTTGGCCCACACCATAGTGCACACTTTGAGCTCACACTCCTTGCAACCGCCAATGGCTCCCCCCCCCCCCCCCCACAACATGTCCCCGGGACATTTCATCACATGGCGGCCATAATCAGCACACTCGTGATTACAAGTACCTCTCAAAGGTTCCCCTTACGCTGGGTAGGACGAAGCAATGGAGATGAAGTGCCTTGCCCAAGGACGCACCGAAAGGCCAACCGGCCGGGATTCGAATCTCTACCGACTGAGCTAATTCCAATCTCGATTTCATGTGCATTTAGAGACACTGTAGGGCTTGGATACAACAGATTATCTGCTAGCAAGCAATTTACTCTCTTTGCACCTCTGAGATCAGGATGGCTGGAGCAACCTAGATTCCTTTAAAGAACAACTGCAGGGTTGAATACAACGGAGGTTGTATCGTGGAGAATGGAAAGCTGTATCTAAAGGTCCAAACCCCATTCCAATGCGATGTTCCTATGTGTAGTTATTTGCCTTCAACGTTTGGTCATTATGCAGAGAAATTAGGGTGAATCCCTATTGCACAATAATGCCATGACATCACAGATGAACAACACAGATAATCATCTTTTGCATTCCATGTTAAATAACTCAACATTCTGCAGAGGTTCTGCTGTCTCTCTAAAGTAACCATCACTACCTATCACCCACTACAGCAATCTTTTTCTCATAGAATAATTTTGAGAAAAAGTGAAATCAATATGTAAATTTCAAAAATTTCAATGGAAAACGTAGAATATTCGCAGGGTTGTGCAGTTTGACATTGTTTATTTCTTGCATGATGGGATGCTCTTTGATCTTGTGCGATGTACATGCACAAACATCAAACTTCCCTCTTGTAATTGGTAGACTGCTTCCTACCACAGTGCCAGGGAAACAGACTCTTACTCCTCTTAGGGCTAAAATAGAAAATGATTGTAATTTTGATGCTTTCTTTCAGATCTGGATGAGTGCCTTAGTTCACCCTGTTTGAATGGTGGTTTGTGCTTCAATGAGCCAAACAGTAACTTCAGGTGTTCCTGTCAGCCAGGCTTCACAGGTACCAACTGTGAAATTGGTGAGTCACCAAATATCGAATGAGTCAGTGCAGGGACTATGATTGTGACATAGGTGAGTCAGTGCTGGGACCAACTTTGAATAGGTGAGTCAGTGCTGGGACCAATTTTAGGATAGGTGAGTCTGTGTTTGGACCAACTTTGAAATAGGTGAGTCAGTGCTGGGACCAATTTTAGGATAGGTGAGTCTGTGTTTGGACCAACTTTGAAATAGTGATCCTGCAGGAACCAACTTTGAAATAGGTGAGGCAGTTCTGGGACCCACTTTGAATAGGCGAGTCGGTGCTAGGACCAACTTTGACATAGGTGAGTCAGTGCTGGGACCAACTTTGAAATAGAGGAGTCGGTGCTAGGACCAACTTTGAAATAGGTGAGTCAGTGCTAGGACCAACTTTGAAATAGGTGAGTCAGTGCTAGGACCAACTTTGAATAGGTGAGTCAGTGCTAGGACCAACTTTGAAATAGGTGAGTCAGTGCTAGGACCAACTTTGAAATAGAGGAGTCAGTGCTGGGACCAACTTTGAAATAGTATGAGTACAGGAAATGGTAGATTGATACAATGGTTGTACTCTTGTGCATGCCTCCAATTTCTTAAAACATTTTGTGTGTGGCTGAAGTGACAAGAGGGGGGGGGGGTATTTTTATAGGGTGGCAGCAACAAGCATTGAGAGGCGGCAACTGTCAGTCCAGGGGTGGGACCACTGTGCTGAAATCTTTGTAGAGAGCACTGATAGCCTCTATCCCCCCATGAAATTTTGGCTACATTTTTCACACTCACTGTGAGAGTCCTGCTGTCATGCTATTCACAGTATCCTAATGGTTTTCATCATGCTTGTTTGCTACTCTTTTCTGTATTTTTCTCATCATTCCAGCAATTTCCAAGTGTTCCCAGGATCCCTGTCAGCATAACAGTACATGTATTGAACAGGTCAATGGATTTGTCGTGTATCTGTGCCACCTGGCTGGCAGGACACCACCTGCAGCAGTAACATCAACGAGTGCTTCAGTATTCCCTGCGAGAACCAGGGAATCTGTCAGATGAGGTGGATGGCTACAACTGTGTCTGTCAACCTGGCTCACTGGTGTACACTGTGAGACAAGTAAGCAAGGCAGTCAATTTTCAATTAGGCTGACACAGCATGGGCAATTACCTTGAGGTAATGGAATAGAACAGGGAACTAGTACCGCAGGAATATGTGTCAGTCATTGTCAGGTCAATGTAGCACCTATTCAGTACATTCTTTGATTGACCCTCTATACAGTGATATACATCTCCTGCCAGAAGCAGGGTCCGCCAAACAAGATAGTTGAGTGGGTACAACATTGGATCTAGTCTGACGTCACATGCAGTGACAACATAATGATGAATTTGATATTCCCAGCAAGCACCAGGGTATATGTGTCAAACCGGACGGTGGGATGGGTACACCTTTGAATGTCGTCTGACCATCATGCAGTAACAACAATGAGTGCTTCAGGATTTCTTGTGATTGACTCAACAGTGTACACTGTGAGACAGAGCAAGACTGTGAAGATAGGATCTGAGCAATTCAACGTCATTGGCTTAAGTTATGCAACTTGCCATTGGATAAACACCGCATGCAATTACAACTAACAACATTTGCCAAGATTTTGAACTCTTATTACTTTCAGCCAGACAAGTGGTAAATTGAATGATGCATTTAGTCAATAGTTATATTGACGGAACTGAAAGTAAGATTGTCATGAACTGGAACCGAATCATGCATTAACAGCAATAATAAGCACTACAGTCCTTGTGGGAGCCAAATCATTTGTCAAGATGAGGGGGCCAATACAAATGTGTGTGATGACTTGCACTGATTGATTTAAACTGTGAGAATCTAGTCCAAGGGTTCCCAACTTTGTTGGTCTATTAATTTTGATCTCTCAATACTCAATCATTGCCCTGCTGTTCAGAAAGTCCAACTATGCAGGTAGCTTCTTGTGTTATTCACACTTTCTGAGAGGCATGCAGTCTATTACCCCTCCCCCGTCCCTCACAAATGGGCATTTAGTCCATTGGGGTAATTCACCCTAGGTTGAGAACAACTGCCCTACTGCCCCGGTGAATGATGGTTTATCAGCAAATTATGTTTCCATGATCGTCAAATTTTCAACTGCAGATATTGATGAATGTCAGAGCAACCCCTGCCTGAACCAGGGAGACTGCATCAACAGGCCAACTCTGGGCTACGACTGCGAATGTTACCAGGGATTCGAGGGCACCAACTGTCGAATAGGTGAGGATAATAGCAGCAATCTCTTTGTTGAAATGCACATGACCGCTGTAAATAGTAATGAGTGATAATTATGGCAAGATCAAGGACAGTGTATTAACTTGCTGACTGAGGGCTATGACTGTAAATGTTATCAAGGATTCAAAGGCACCAACTGTCGAATAGGTGAGGATAATAGCAGCAATCTCTTTGTTGAAATGCACATGACCGCTGTAAATAGTAATGAGTGATGATATGGCAAGATCAAGGACAGTGTATTAACTTGCTGACTGAGGGCTATGACTGTAAATGTTATCAAGGATTTGAAGGCACCAACTGTCAAATGGTGAGGATAATAGTAGCAATTCCGTCGTTGGAATGCACATGACTGCTATGAATTCTAATCCATGCATGAACCCTGGAGATAGAATCAACCTGTCAACCCTGGGCGGTGAATACTAATTGTTAGATTACAATGCTGTAATGCTTTGAAACATTGTAAATTCCATGGTTGAGTTACCCAGATGCAATCTCAGAAGAAATTAGTAGTCATGGTAGTTATTGCTATGTTATTCACTCCATATAATGAGCCCAAAAGTTTTGTTTTTACGGAGAGAAACTGAAAAAGGCCACAGATAATGAACATATGTTAAATAAACCATATTTTCAATGATTTTTCCTTTCTTTAAGACTTGATGCATGTGAGAGCAATCCATGATGATAGAGGGATCTGTGTGGATGGACCAAACAGCTATAGCTGTATCTGCCCACAGGGCTGGAGTGGACCCAACTGTGAGACGAGTAAGTACACTTGCATTTTAGCTCAACATTCTACACAGGTTATGTTGTCTTTCTCTCAGTGAAGTAATCATCAACCTTACCACTCGTACACCATCAATCATCTCTCATAGACATATTTATTTTTGAAAGTGAAATAATGCATAAATTTTAATGGGGAAACAAAGAATACTTGTCAGGTAAGTATGACGTTATTATTGTATGATGGGATGTTTTTCAATCCTGCGCAACACGCATGCACAAAAGGCTTCTTATTCTGTAACCAAAAGTCATATGAACCTCAGGTTTGGACTGGCACGTTTAGATTTTTCCTCCAGCTATTATATTAGCTTCTGCATAATTCAACCTGCAGTTGTCCTATGAGTAGGCAAATGGGAATTTGTAGGGAGAAATGATCGTTTTTAGTCATTTTAACTTGCAAAAATGATAACTAGTCAACCATTCTTGGGTGGATGGAGCCCATACTTAGCATGTGTGTGGTCATTGGTTCTGGTGATTCATGTGTGGAGAAATCTTGGCTGCAAACTACTGCTTGTCCTATGATGCAAGCAATGTGAGGGTACACCATTGGGCTATGCATGTGGGAGTTAGCGGTTCCAGTTGTGGTATGACCCAAACCCATAGCCACCCCTCTCCTCCTCCCCATCCCCCTCCCTGTGCACTTAAATAATGAATGCCCCACGAAGACAAACCAGTATTGCTCATTGTTCTATTAATTTATTAGAGCTGCATTGTATTCATGGTCAACCATCCTCTATTCTGTGGGTGCGTTTTGTCAACTGTTAGTGATATATCACTTTGCATGGCGACTTGAACGCAAAAGGGCCACGTGATCAGTAAACAACTGTGTTGTCGGGGGACGCATAATTTTTCGTATACAGAAAAAATCGTAGCTAGCATTGAGCATGGCCTGACTATCAGACTCTTGGGACTGTTAGCTCTGTTAGATTATGTAATGGTGTTACATGACTCGTCAGCCAATCTGGTTCCTTTATTGAAGGCTAATGACGTAATTATCTAACACTGACAGACGACTAAAACGCACCCACTGTTTACTGCTTACTTTTCTCCCGCAGTCATCAGCTGCAGGGTCAACATCACTCTGCCTGACAGCGAGACCCTAGAGTTGACCTCACAAATTACCCAAACTTCTATGAGGACAGAGATGCCCGCTGGATCGTCACTGCCTCCAGAGGGCACAGCCTCGTAGTGATCATGAGACTTTGTCACCGAGGCGATGCATGACATCTTTACCCTGGGGTCAGGGACAAACCCATCCAATGCCTCTTCCAGGGTTCTGGAGATGTCTGGTCTGGTGGAAGCTAAGGTGGAGGAGCATGTGGATTCTAACAACATCTGGTTGACCTTTAGGTCAGACACAGACAAGGTAGACAGAGGTTTCTCTCTGGAGGTCAGAGATGGAGGATTCCAAGGTAAGTTGCAAAGCCTTCAGTGAGCTCAGTTGCCATAAACCAACAGCAGACCATTAGTGTGTCTCTTGACAAGCATTTGCACTCTGCATTTTTTAGTGCCGTTTTTTGTGTGATTAAAAGGTAATGATTGGAATTTCCTAATGAAATTTCATATAAAATTCATATTCAAAAATTCATATTCAAAAATTCATATTCATATAAAAACAGAAACATTTGCATATTAAATTTTCATGTGTTCCATGGGAACATGACTGATTTTGTTCCCAGGAAGGAAGTATTATTCTAGTTTATTCTTGTTGCAGGTGTAACCCTTGTGATCGTGGTCCTTGCATCAACGGTGGCACGTGCCGTGATGTGAACTCAACAAGCTTTGTTTTGCCAGTGTGACAGGTTATGGACTGGGACCAATTGTCATGTTCCTTCAGGTCAGTAAACAAAAACATTCATTCCCCAGAAATAGTGGCAGCCAGTTTATCAAGTAAGGATTTTTGATGTGGTTGTAAATTGACTATACACATTGAGATACCACTTTTATGTCTGGTGTTATGTATAGTAGTCAACATGTTGTTCACATTGATATATTGCCTCTCAGAAGTTTGGTTGAATTTCCTGAAGGTTCACCAAATTGATTGCTTTCCATTTATTCTTGTGGATGTTCGATGATTAAACATTTGTTTGAATAAAATGATCATTGTATGTTATAATTTCTCCTTTTATTTCCAACAGATATCAACAAATGTGGTTTAAACCCTTGTGAGCATGCAGCTATCTGCACCAATCTTGATAATGATTACACATGTTTCCTGTCCTGGGGGCTATACTGGTAAAAACTGTAGCCAAGGTATGTAACATGTCTGTATTACTGTATCTATATTTTCAATATGCATTATTTGGATCAGCACATGAGAGGCCATCTCGTGCAGGCAGCCTGGGTCAGTAACTTCTCTTCTTCCAAAAATTCAGTAGTATTGTCATCAAATCACTCCAACATCCCACTTGAAGTGGTCTTCTCGTGAACAACTCCCCCCTTGCATCTTCTATGTATGAATATGTTGTCACTACTTGTATTACAGGCCATGCAATGTGGAACATTTTTTTGTTTTGGGACTGAATGATAACAACTTCAAACATTCTAGCTTTGATCAAGTGCATGATTTAACCCCCCTCTCCTCCTTTCCAGATTGCACCAGATTATATCTGGTTCTAGTCAGATGTGAGGTTTACCATCACCCCCTCCACCCCCAGTTTACACTAGATTATATCCATTTCTGGTCAGTGTGAGGTACCCCCCTACCTCCAGTTCACACCAGATCCTATCTTGTTGTCAGGTGTGAGGTTTCCTACACTGATAGAACTAGATCCAGTGGCACATAAATGGTATGGCACAGGTATGAGCGTTAACCTCTCCCCCCCCCCCCTCTCCATTTTTGCATAGCGCCATAGATTGCTTGATATGTGCTAGATAGGTTTGTCACTTATTGTATTGTATTCTAGTTTTGCGCAGATTGTATCTAGTTTTGATCAGGTGTGAGGGATCCCCCCCCCCACCTCCAGTTCACACCAGATTTCTATCTTGTTGTCAGGTGTGAGGTTTCCTACAACTGATAGAACTAGATCCAATGGCACATAAATAGGGTGTGGTAGGATGGCTATGTTAGTTGTAGTATGTATATCATGTATATGTACTATGTGTCTGTGTTTGTCAAATTGTCCTAAAATGTGTAATGCTCAGTTTCCAGCAGTTTGATTAATTGAAGTGTCACAAGCTGGTTTATTGAAAATTTCTTGGTAACCATTAAAGGTAATTTTCTCTTTCATTTTTTTTCAAGCAACCCGATCGCTGTCTTAAAATAACCTTGTTGAACTCATTCTTGTTTTACAGAGGTGGATGAGTGTGAAAGTAGCCCATGTCAGAATTGTGCCACTTGTGAAGACATGCTCAATGGGTTTGTGTGCATCTGTCCACTGTACCACTCAGGAGTACTATGTGAACATTGGTATATCATTGTTTGCTTACATTTCCCCATCCATCCCCACACACATTTGTGATCTTATTGTTTAGGCCTCCAAATTCCTCATGGTGCACAGCTTTTCCTTCATAGATTCCAGGCATGGAAGATTTGCGTTTGGGTATGCCTGATTTTGTTTACTCTGATAAAGATAATGATAAATGGACATGGCTTTACGGAAGCTTGTATACGCCTGATTGATATTTGATGTCATGATTTTACAAACATGGCTTCTGAAACATTGTGTGCACCTGCTTGGTATTTGATCGGATTATGAAACATTGTATACACTTTCTTAGTATTTTATCATATTGTGATATAATGAACTTGGCTTGTGGAACCTTGAATACACCTGCTCGATATTTGAGTCATATTATGATATTATAAACATAAATCTTGGAGCGCTGGAGATCATCTTGTTAGCCATGCAGTCAGCTATTCTTCATTGTATGTACTGGTGTGATATCCAGTTATATCAAAGTGGCATTAGAAGGGTATTTTATTGAGGAGGATATTTCTTGTTTCAGCTCCAGAAACGATGAGTTGTACCCAATCCAACCCTTGCCAGAATGGTGCAAGATGTGTTCGCAGGGAAGATCTCATCAGCTGCGAGTGTGGGGAAGAGTTTTGCTGGAGAATATGTCAAATAGGTGATGAATGGCACCAAATATATTCTTGAGTTGAAAGATTGATGAATGAAAACTATCCAATGTGGCAAAGAGAGATGAGAAGTTCATGCAATCCCCTAATGATGTTGAGATTGACATCGTATTCCCAAGGAAGGAAAGGGTTCAAGATGCACAAAAAGGCATCTGAACATCTGCAATCTCTCAACTCAATTTGATAAACCTAGTGAAATTCTCACAAATGTAGCTTGTTGACATTTTATTGTATCTGAGACACTTCTCAACTCTACATGGTTTTCAAGCTGTAAACGGGCAGGATGAAGATGTGGCAGTTAACATTCCCAGTGCATTCATTGGGTGCAGATTAGATATTTGGAATGTAGTGTGTATGTTCTTGAGACCACCATGATGTTCAGTCTCTTCCACTCATCAGTCAATGTTTAATGTTTCAGTTTCTACAACTGATGTTATTGTTTTTGGTGACTACAGTAGTATATAGATATATTAATTAAAATATACTTTGCACCCATGATTTAAAATTGAATATGGATCTTCGTAATTGTACATAACCTTTGACATTTGACTATTAGGAATCACAGCACACGCAACTATCTTCAGCCTCCTGGATGTTATCTTAACAAGGACATCCAGAATGTTGTTGATAGTGATGTCATTTCACTTGGTATCAGTATACATGGTCCGTAGTCTACAGACCTGGAATCATACCCTAGCATATCTCCACCTGGCTGTATTTTCAACTGTTCTGTCACTATCCATTCTTGATTGGCCAATTTATGCTTATTCCTGAAGTTTGTCTGACTTACTGAAACAGTCGTTAGCTGTGTGATCTATCTTTGATTGTGAAAATTTCAATGGTGGAGTCAGGGTCACTTTTGGGTTTAAATGTGTCTAACTGGCATATTCCATGCAATTTCTCAATTGGTTTATTGTATTAAATGATATGTATGTGTGCTCTATACATCCCAGACTGTGATTCCTTCAATCTGAATTTTGGTGTGGCAGTGCATGATGAACCCTCTGCACATCTTAGACTTCCTGTCAGAGTTTGACTGTACTTTATCACATAAAGTACATGTGATATGGTTGTCAAAGGAGGAGGTCAGCAAAGATGATGGCTTTCATGGTATTGATGGCTACCATACAAACCATTGCCATTATACACTTCTTTGTTTTTTAATCCACAGTCATTTGAAACACCCTGCAGGAGTAACCCCTGCAGAAATGGTGGTACATATGTGTGAGCCATCAGAATGGAACATTTGTGTCTCTGTCCCAGTGATAGGGTCTGGACACTCTGGGACGTCCCATGTAATTATCAGGGCATTAAACCATTGGCTCGTTTTCATTTATTTTGGATCACATGCCAGGAGTTCCTAGCAAACACCTCCACATGATTTTAGTTACTATAGTGGCATATCCTGGATCCCATGGTAGCAGTTCCATGATCCACACTGGCCAATACTGATGTAGGTATAAGAGTGACATTTCTAGTTAACATTCTAGGAGCTCCCTATGTTAACACATCCGAAACTAATTTAGGTGCTATAGTGACCTATCTTGTTCACCAATGCTAGCGGTTTCTGGATCAACACCTCCAATACTGAGTAGGTGCTATAGGGGCGTATTCTGTTCCCATGCTAGAATTCCATGTGATCAACACTCCAATACAATGTAGGTGCTATAGTGGCATATCTTGGTTCACATGCTAGAGGTTCTTCTTGATCAACCCTCCCATACTGAGTAGGTGATATCGTGCATAGTCTGGTTCACACCATGCTAGCCCGGTTCTGTGATCACACCTCCAATACGAATGTAGGTGCTACGTGGCATATTCTGGTTTCATGCTAGAGTCTAGGTTCTGTGATCAACACCTCCAATACTAATAGGTGCTATAGGGGCATATTTCTGGTTCATACTAATGTGGGATATAGTGGGCATAATTCTGGTTCACTTGCTAGAGGCTCTGTGATCACCACCCCTCCAATACTAATGTAGGTGCTATAGTGGCATATTCTTGTTCACATGATAGATGTTCTTATGATCGATACCTCCAATACTAATGTAGGTGCTATAGTGGCATATTCTGGTTCACATTCTAGATGTTCTTATGATCTATACCTCCAATACTGATGTAGGTGATATAGGGGTATTGAATGGTTCACATTCTAGATGTTCTTATGATCAACACCTCCATACTGATGGGTGCTATTGTGGCCATATTCTTGTCACATGCTAGTTTCCTATGATACTGTTCGGTCTGGATACTGCCCGGCACCTCAAGTGGAGCCAAACAGGCAGGGAGTTTACCACTTCAAATACTGATGTAGGTGCCTTTTCAACTTCCACATGCAAAAAGTAGCTCACATAGTGACATAGTGGTGAAGTTTCTCCTCATAGCGCCATCCTTATCCTTTTTGAACCCCCTCAGTTACAGGCTATGCTTGTATACTCTGGAGAAATGGAAACCTACTGCCTATTCCTGTAGAAAGGTAGTTTATAAGGAAGATAAATTCATGAGAATACCTATGACAATACTCATGACAATAGGAACAAGGGGGAAATATTGGAACTCTTAATACAAAAAGCTACCCGGCTTGTAATTTTAAAATGCTTTCCACAGATACCCACATTTGATTAATTTTCTCCTCTGTTTTTTGACAGTTTCTACTGATTGGTGTGAGCAAGAACCCCTGTCCTATGGTGCCACATGTACCCCCTGGGAGAATAGCTTCAACATGCTCCTATCCCTTCTGGCTAACAGACGGAAATATTCTGCCAAGAAGGTAACCGAAAATGATCAATTATGGGTGTTATAATCATGCCTTGAGATTTTGAATTGACTTTTTTACATCTTCACCTGTCCGCAACAGTATACAGTTACTCCAGTAACCTTACTTTAGGGTCGGGCGGGGGTTTGGTGGCAGACTTCCAAGCATTGTTAGGTTAGAGCCCCATAGGGCCCCTCGCTAACCTAACTACTACTGCCCAGGTGATGCTTTTTCCTTGGTTTTTTTTTTTTTTTTTGAGCATTGAGCCTTGCCTTCTTTTGATTCGGACTTGAAATCTTGTGGTTTTCACATTGCATACTGATCACAGTAATGTTGGCCGGGCAAGGGCCAATGTCTGTCAGGGCGTTGCATGTATTGCACAGGTGCTGAGCATAATTTCACATATCAATCCGTGTAAAGGGATATATGGACTGGGCAAAGGAAGGCAGGACCTATCAACTGGTGAAAGTTGGTAGACAACTGACATGTCGGTTCGATGGAGAAGCTCTGCTTGTATGCAAGGCAGAAAATGTCCCAACTCACATGGGGAATGATTTGTCAGCTTTGAGGATATTAAAATCACAGGATTACTCCCTGTGTAGAGTATTTTCTGAAATTTTGATCATCTAGACATTATGGGGCAGTTTGTTCACTCCAATCCTTCAATAACCCCCTTAATTTTGTATGAAGACAACATCCTAATGAACATTATATCTACAGGAGACTTACAGTCACATGTTTTTTTTTTCCCCACATGCCACATCACCATTGTGTACAAGGAACCCATCCGTAATGGGGCTGATTGCTCACTCAAAGATATTTATTCAACTGCACTTGCCCTCCAGGGTTCACTAGTAAATTCTGTGAACAGGTTATGCACCTCACAAAAGTAAGAAAATTGCTTGTAATTGCTGTGCTCAGTTGAAAATCTTAGATTGAATGAGGTTATTCTGGTTGAGCTATTGTGATCCATGTCTTTCGATCTCTTCTGTTCGTCCTGTTCCGTTCATCATCTTCCGTCCCTCAACCTATATCTATTTGGCCTCTCAATGTTCATTCCTTTTCAAAGGTCTAGTCATATCACGTAATCAATGCCCATAACAGCATGATAAACCCGATATATAAAACTACAAAATGCTTCTTCTCCTAGCTATTCGATTGGATTATTTAATACTCGGTTTTAATGGTACGTATGGTGTTCAGGATTTACGGTCATTAAGGCTATAACAGACTGCTCTGTCATAATGTGCCTTGAGCAGTGTCCTGTATTTCAAATCTCAAAAAATTTCCCTATGCACAACCATTTCATTTTTTTGGAGAGAAAGCGTAAATTTTCATAATGTGGCAGGGACCACAAAGGTTCCTTGAAGGGATATAAGCGTTGTATAAATGGATAAATTCAGTCCCCACAATCAGCTTGTGTAAAAAATACAGATTGCATTTCCTCTTACAAAAACATCACATTTCCTTGTGAAATGACAAATTTCCCGAGGTAAAAGAGTGGCTAATGATAATTATGCTCTAATCCCCTGGCGTTCTGGATTTGGCATCAGGGTTGCAGATTTATTTGACCCAAAAGTCCACAAGTTCAACAATTCCTTCTGCCAGGTAATTTGGGTCAATCATAATATGATTGCCATCGGTGACCAAAAGTGCTCTATGGGATGCTGAAGTCTGGTTACCAGGCATTCTATCTGTATCATTTTTGTATGGTTAAGGCTACAGCACCTTGGTGCTCTTGTTTATCCAGGGCATCGAAAGTAAGAGTTGATACAAAAAACCCATCCAAATTCCACAATGTGTGTAAACAAGGTAGGGCCAATATTGTAGTTCAGAGTTTGGTGCAAAAATCTCCTGACATTTTATATGCATTTTAGATTTGGATGAAAGCGCCTCTTCCCCTGCCCCAATGGTATATGCCACGATCAGGTGAATGGCTACTCATGTGATTGCTTTTGGAGGTACAGTGTCCAAACATGTGAAGAAAGTGAGTCGGACACTTCATATCTTAAAAGTCATGGGACTATCTCCAGCGATGAGTTTGTCTGGTTCATTCATTTCCCAGCGAGCGTTCCCAAGCATTGATGTCAGTTGCTGACTGGGCGGTTAATTTTCGGGAAAAATCAGGAAACATGAATTTTTTGGCCAATTGCGTGTTAACCTGAAACTTAATTCCCACCTAGATGGATGAAGCTTGGTATTTTGGTTCCCCATAATGAGTACAGGAGTGGGGACAGTTCTCCGCTTGGCGAAATGGGTTTTCAGTACTATTCATTTTGGCTATCTGTTATTGTTTATTTTATGCAGTCTGCTTCAGTCCTGAGTACTTCTAATGAGTTGAGGTCCTGGAGGCCAATTTGGATGTATCGAATTAGAATCTATCATACAAATATGTAAAACAATTTGAATTTCTACTCGGTCACATTGTCGCCAAAACACATGGTCAGCCTATAGTTCAGTTAATTTGAGGTGTGACTGGTCATGGTTAGCGCAAGTGGGGGGGGGGGGGGGAAAGAAACAGATGTGCTTGGGATTCAGCTGTTGTAGATTATCTCCGGACAAGCAATCCGCTCTTTTTGCACTTCTGGATGAGTATGGCTTGAGCAACCTAGATTCTTTGAAGGACAAATGCAGGCTTGCATACACATACAGTGACATTTTCGTGGAGAATGGAAAATTGTACCTATTAAGGTCCAAACCCCATTTCAATACGATGTTCCTATTGGAGTTATTGGCCTTCAAGCTTTGGTCCATTACGCAGAGAGTTGGGGAGAATTCCCATGCAATAACGCATGAGGTCACATTTGGACAACCCGGGAAAGTTTATGTTAAGTATTTCATTGTTTCTTTTTGTTTGATAGTCAACATTTAGCCGCTTAAGTTTTGTTCTTTCTCTCTCCAAGTAACCACAACCACTACCCCCACTCGGCAATCCTCTCCCATAGACTAATGCTTTTTGAAGTGAAAAATATGTGTGAAATATCAATAAAAAACAATATTGTTTGTGGGTTGTGCAAATCTACTCATTCATTATTGCATGATGGGATGCTTTTCAATTTTGCTGCTATTACCCATGCACAACTCAAAAAGACTGTAACGCTCCGTACCGGAAAGTCGTATGAACTTCGGGTTTTCTCCAGCTAATTAGATATATATATATATATATATATATATATATATATATATATATATATATATATATTATATATATATATATATATATATATATGAGCGGAAGAATAGTAGAGCGGGTATCATTGTCCGCCTTTGCATGCAACAGGTCCCGGGTTCGATTTCCATCCACCACACCGGCGTTTTTTCGGAAGTGCCTTGTACTTGCAGTTCGACGGGCGTGTTACTGGTCTTAGGTTCCTGGTCCTGCTGTTGATGCAGTTGGCTTGGTACTTTCGGGGGGATTGTTCGGGGCACCTTGCAATATCTCGTCGTCAGCTGTGAACAGTCGCGTCGAACATCTTACGCTCCTCCAGGTTCTGAGAAAATGGTCAGGTCCTGGAATTCACTGATCGTCCGCGAGGGGACTTAAAAATGCGGATCCCGGGAGCAGGGATTGGTGTCACTCCTGCCTCGATATCATCTGAGGCACTAGTCGAGAAGAGAAGGCGAGTTTTTCCGCCGGTGCTCATCCACGATCAAAAATTCGGTTAGGGTTCCATGATGTGAGATCACATGGCTTCCTGAACCCGTTCACTCAAATCAATCCTGGTTCTCCCGATTTGGTTGTTAACATTTTTTTTGTTGACATTTCCCTGACTAGATATTGATGAATGTCAGAGCAGCCCCTGTTTGAACAATGGGACATGTTACGATGGAGTCAACAACTATACCTGTTTGTGCCTGAGTGGTTACATGGGAACAACGTGTGCTAAACCTGGTAAGTGTTATCACAAGAATGGTTAATTGCTCGTTGGCAAATAGAAGCAGTGTAAAAATGTAATACAAAACCCTCTTCAACAAATAGGATGAAACCGGCTCAATCGTTCAACAATGAATTGGATGCCTCAGCCTGAGGACGGGTCAACAGCCACACTCTGTGGCCTATTTTCCTTTGTAACTTGCCAACCTTTCCCTGTGTCCATGATTTCTCCAGTGGCGGTGTCTGAGGTGTGTGTGTCAACTACCATAGTTGTGTTCATACTCATTAGAATTACATTCTGCCCAGAAAACTTGTTTAAGATGGATTCTTGAACGGTGATCTATTTGAGACGCTGCTGGCTATTGTCGTGATGAGGTGAAGGGGGGGGGGGGGGGGGGGGGGGGTTGCTGTTGTAAAAAGAGTTGGGCAGATGCAGTGTAGACGGCCCATTGAGGCAACTGTATTTTAATACCAGGTCAGCTATATTTGCCCTGTGTAAGACAGTGAGTACCATGATGATCTACTGCCACATTCTGTTCGTTGTCTACTAACCTGCCACCTGTTGTCATTGTTACCCCCGCAGATTGCCCAAAGAAGGGGGTCAAACACCCACACCTTTTTTGGTGCCTATTTCCCCTTGAAAACATCCCATGCTAACCTGCGCAGTTGTTATTGTGACCCCAGTGGTGCCCAAAGAGGGGGCCACACCACTTTGTACCCCTTTCCCCATGTTACAAAATACATCGCGGATAACCTGTCGCTGTTGACTTGTTACCACCCCGACCCCTGATGGGTTGTGGCATGAGGTGGTGATGAAGAGCCAGGCCCTCCTTGGTGCCTATTCACCCTAAAAAAACATCCCTTCCTAAACTGCATTGTTGACGTTGTTACCCCAGCAGTGCCTGGAGAGGATTGACAGCCACCTCCCTTCCCCCACCCTCAGTGCCTATTCCCTCCTGTAACTTCCCTTGCTAACCTATCTCATGACAATATTACAACAGCAGTGCCTGAGAAAAAGTAGCAGCCATGCCCACGCTAGTGCCCATATTCCCCTTGATACATCCTTGCTAACTGCCCTGTTTTACAATTGTTATTCCTGCGCAGTGCCCGAAGAGAGTGTTAATAGCCACGCCCTCTGTGCCCATTTCCCCTTGTAACATCCCACTGCTAACCTCCCTGTTCAACGTTTGTTCCGTAGCATCAGTAACCCGATGAAGGGTTAAACAGCCACGACGTTGTTTGGTTGAGAGAGCAACGTTTTTTCTCCATGGATCATCCGCGCTCCTGGCCATCATTGCTTTCCCTGCTCATCTTTGCCATCGGACATACTCATATCCTATCCTGCTCTTCCATGGCAGGCCTGAACGGTGAGTGGAACGCTACATGGTGTATAGCATAAAGGCTGTGGCCGCGGTGAGTGGGCCTACATTTGTAGAATCAGTAAGGCTGTGGCCTGACGTTGAGTGGACCTACGGGTGTAAGATCGTGAATAGCTGTGCCATGAACGTGAGTGGACCTACAATGGTGTAGATCCTGAAACTGTGGCCTGAACGGTAGTGGCCTACATGGTGTGATCAGTGACGCTGTGGCCTGAACGTTGAGTGGAGCCGTACATGCTTATGAGAAGATCAGTGAAGGCTGTGGCCGGAACGTTGAGTGGATCCTACTGGTGATAGATCGTGAAAGCTGTGGCCTGAACGGTGATGGGCCTACATGTGTAGATCAGTGAAGGCTGTGGCCTGAACGTGAGTGGGGCCTACATGCTTTAGTAGATCAGGAATGCTGTTGCCTGAACGGTGAGTGGCCTACTGGTGTAGATCAGTAAAGGCTGTTGTCCTGAACGGTGGCGACCTACAGTGTAGATCATTAAAGGCTGTGGCTGAACGGTGGTTACCTCCATGGTGTAGATCAGTAAAGCGTGGGCTGAAGGTGAGTGGATCTACAATGCTTTAGTAATCAGTGAAGGTGTGGCCTGAACGGTGAGTGGACCTACATGGTGTAGATCAGTACAGGCTGTGGCCTGAACGGTGAGTGATCTACATGCTGTAGTATATCAGTGCAGGCTTTGCCTGAACGGTGAGTGGACCTACATGGTGTAGATCATTAACGTGTGGCCTGAACGGTGATTGGATCTAATGCTTTAGGTAGATCCGTGAAGCTGGTGGCCGGAACGGTGAGTGGACCTACATGGTGTAGATCGGAAAGGCTGTGCCTGAACGGTGATTGGATCTAAGCTTTAGTAATCAGTGAGGCGTTGCCTGCGTGAGGTGGGACTACATGTGTAGATCAGTTAAGGCTGTGGCCTGAACGGTGAGTGGATCTACATGCTTTAGTAGATTCATGAAGCTGTGGCCTGAACGTGGGAGTGGACCTACATGGTTTAGATCATTAAAGGCTGTGGCCTGACGGTGAGTTGGATCTACATGCTTTATGATCAGTGAAGGCGTGGCCTGAACGGTTATGGACCTCATGGTGTAGATCATTAAAGGCTGTGGCCTGAACGGTGATGGATCTACATGTTTGTATATCAGTGAAGGCTGTGGCCTGAACGGTTGAGTGGACCTACATGTGTAGATCGTCAGGCGGGGCCTGAACGGTGAGGTGGATCTACTGCCTTTAGTAGAGTCATGAAGGCTGTGGCTGAACGTGAGTGGGCCACATGGTGTAATCGTGAAAGTGTGGCCTGAACGTGAGTGGGCCTACATGCTTTAGTAGATCATGAATGCTGTGGCCTAAACAGTTGAGTGGATCTACACGCTTTAGTCGAAATCAGTGAAGGCTGTGTCCTGAACGGTGAGTGGGCCTACCATGGTGTAGATCATAAGGCTGTGGCCTGCACTGTGAGTGGATCTACATGCTGGGGGGTGGTAGTAAAATCAGTGAAGTCTGTGGCCTGAACGTGGATGGGGCCTACCTGGGTAAGATCAGTGAAACTGTGGCCCTGAACGTGAGTGCCCTACATGCTTAGGTAGATCAGTGAAGGCTGTGGCCTGAACGGTGAGTTGCCTACATGCTTTAGTCGATCATGAAGTCTGTTCCTGAACGTCAGTGCCTACGTGGTGTAGAATCAGTGAAAGCTGTGGCCTTAACGGTTAGGGCCACATGGTGTAGATATCAGTGAAGGCTGTGCCTGAACGGTGAGTGGGCCTACATGGTGTAGATCATTGAAGTGTGGCCGAACGGTGAGTGCCTACATTGTGTAGGTCAGTGAAGGCTGTGGCCTAACGTTGGAGTTTGGGGCCTACATGGTGGAAGATGCATGAAGGCGTTGCCTGAACGGTGACAGTGGATCCTCCTGGTGTCGATCAGTGAAAGCTGTGGCCTGAACGGTGAGTGGCCTACATGCTTTATCATCAGTGAAGGCTGTGGCTTGAACGGTGAGTGGGCCTCATGCTTAGTCAGATCAGTGAAGCTGTGGCCTGAACGGTGAGTGGCCTACATGGTGTAGATCAGTGAAAAGCGTGGCCTTAACGGTGAGTGGGGCCGACATGGTGAGATCCGTGAAGGCTGTGTCCTTAAATCGTGAGGGTCTTCCTACATGGTGTAGATCAGTGAAGGCTGGCCTGAACGGTGAGTGGCCTACTGGTTGTATATCAGGGAAGGCTGTGGCCTGAACGGTGAGTGGGCCTACTGGTGAAGATCAGTGACAGCTGTGGCCTGAACGTTGATTGGCCACAGGTGGTAGATCTTGAAGGCTGGGCCTGACGGTAGTGGGCCTACATTGTGTAGATCAGTTGAAGGCTGTGGCCTTAACGAGTGGGCCTACATGGTGTAGATCAGTTAAGCTGTGGTGAACGGGGTGGCCTACATGCTTTAGTCAGAGCAGTGAAGGCGACATGGCCTGAACGTGATGGGCCCTACATTGCTTCAGTAGACAGAAGGCTGTGGCCTGAACGGTGGTGGGCCCCACTGGGGTAGATCAGAAGGCTATGGCTTGCTCAGAAATGAAATCATGCATAGAGGGCCTTGCGATTATGTTTTGCTGCGCCACCATCCTGGCATTGCAAATTTCAAGTTTGAAATTGAGAGGTTTCCCGCTAAAAATCCCTTATGGTAGGATCTTGATACAGTGCCCCAAAATTTCAGTGCACTGAGATCCATAAAAGGAAATCAAGAGGGTTCAATTAGCTCAAAAGTACATCCAGGTGACAGAAAAAAAATCATTGAATGTTATTTTTTAAATTGAAAATTTTATACTTAAAATTGTTTGGGTTTATACCCAAGGCCCCTGTAAGCCTGGGGCCCGTCATGTTAATTGCAAATGCCTTCTTCCTCTTACAATTTTGTGACAATGCTGACATTCGGCATAAAGCTGGTCCAACAGCCTCACTTCGGAGTGTTCAGGGAATTTCTGGTCCAAGGCCGAGGCCAATTTTCATGGAATTTCAGCAAAGGTACTTTCAATGCCAAAAGGTTACATGTAATGGTCTTTTGTTAGATAGAGCCATTGGGGTTCGGAATTTATCCTTGGATACCACAAAGCTGTATCTCCTACAAATTCTGCTGTCCCAGTGCTGATGTTTCAGTCATAATGATGTCTAATATCCATACCTTGAGAGATCGTTTGGGTCTTGCTAACATTAGCGAGTGGGGTCCAGAGTCGTAGATTGAGTTGGTTTGGCTATGTCGGAAGAATGCAGGATGATAACTTGGTAAGAAGTCTAGGATATTAAGGTTGACTTGCCTTCGTGGCAAGGTAGGCCCCGAAGACCTTGATGAGGTTTTCCAAAGTGCTCTTGCGCAGTCGGTAGAGACGTGCACTTGGGCAGGATAGGGTAGAGTGGAAGCGGGCTTGCCGTCGGAGACCTCTGTCTAACCCATGCCAGCATGGAACATTGACGCTAAACTGTCTATGATGATGATGATGACCTTCAGGGTGTCCAGGGATTTATGACCCAAGGCCCAGTGTGGGCCCTGGTGCCCATCATGTGTAATTATGCAAAATGCTTCTGCTCTTATGAATTTTGGTGTACAGTGCGACATTCAGTCACTAAGATGTCTTACAGCCTACTTTCAGGGTGCCCAAGGATTTTCGACCCAAGGCCCATTGTGGGCCCATCATATGTAATGACGTGGAATGTCTATTGACTGCTAAAGACATCTTTGGCCATATGAAGTTCAAGGTGAAAAGTTGTTACAGGCCATTGCTTGAAACTGCCTTCTTGGCCTCATGATCTTGAACATTTATCACATAATTGTACATTCGTCTTGGTATATTTGTGCCGTTTGAGCTACAGCACCATTGGTGCTCTAGTATGGATGACTGGGGTTAATCAAGGGTTGATTGTGGTTTCATCTGCAAGTTTCCCATGCATCATCCTGTGACTTACCCCTGAATATTTGTCATTCCTATCAACAGGGCCAAGTATGATGCAGAGAGAGCCAAAAAAAGGAGAGGTTCCGGGGTCTTCCAAACTCCCAGATCAGTGATCCTATCCCCTCCCCCAGTTAGCAGTATGATGAAGAATTTGATGATTCCACTGACTGTGGATTTGTCCCAATCACAAATGGAGGGTAGGTTCATGTGGAATTAGTGATGTTTAGTTATGTTATTTGTTATGTGTCATCAGCTTTAATACATCTATCTATTATCATTGTCAGTGTCTAGCCGACTATGTTCAAGGAGTGACAAAGAGGTCACTTTGTTGTGTGGTCAATTTGTCTGGCTTTCTGTTAGTGTGTTACACTGTTACAGTATCTTCCGAACCGTGAATGTTCCGTCTCGCGATTTATCAGCCAACGACTATACTGATTTGCATAATAATGGGAAATAAGCTTGTGTTACAGGATATTTCCTAATTAGTGGATGCATTGATGATGCAGTTCGTGGTATATTACAGGGATGAGGGTACTCAACTGACTAAATTTCGGATGTTTTGTAACCAGTTTCATATCTTATGCGTTTCTTCACGTTTGCTGAATTTTCACGAAACTTGGGGGATATGGTCCACTATCAGGCCCGATAGATTTACCAGTGAGTTGAGGTCACTGAAGGCAAAAGGTTTTTCCCAGATTTACACCAAAGTTTCATAGGTGTGGTATATTTTTGGTTCTGTTGCATAACCAGGCAATATTATATATATATATAATATATATATATATAATATATATATATATATATAATATATATATATATATTATATATATATATATATCCAGCCTATCATTTACGTAGATCCAGCCTATCATTTACGTAGATCCAGCCTATCATTTACGTAGCATTGTAGTTTTACAGTTTTTGCCTCTTGTCTCTCTCTCTCTATATATATATATATATATATAGATATATTTATTTATTTATTTTTCCAGAGCAATGATCGTGATTTGTTATTCTCTTTACCCTCTAGGACCACTGTGACAGAGATGAATGCCTTTGACAACCCCTGGCCAGACAGCACAGAGGCCTCAGGGTGGAGAAGACAAGTTTATGATAACAGCGCAGCATGTATTGGAACAGTTTACAGGGTATCTCATGGTGGCAATCACTCAGTGGATGGAATGTGCAACTGACTTAATATTAGAACGATGAAAAGAGTCCCTGGTCTCCAAAGAGTATCATCAGCAAATCGTCTGTATGGCAGGTTTAAGCAGGCATTCAGACTACATGATTCATCGTCATTGACAGTCCTCTGCTGCTTACATGTTAATCAACATTGTACAACATCTTTTGCTGTTGGCAGAGACTTTCCTTACCACAGTTTCCTAGTAAGGTTAATTTCTTTAGAGTATAAAACCTATAGAAAAAGTGCCTTCAGTATGCATTCTCTGGTGGACATAATACCATTCAATGTATACATGTAAATATTTATCACTTAGGACATTTACTATTTACAGAATGTATTTTATTTCATGAAGGGAATTTTGTTCCATTCTGCCATAAGAGCTTATTTATGGGGTATATTTATATTGTTTTATATCGACAAGTACCAGTACTTCTGCTTTTCAAACTAACCTAATTAAAGGCAGCATTCTCTTGATGATGTATAATGCCAGTGTTCTGATTGAGATGGACCGCTGAAGGATGCGAAGCTGTGTTTTGGAGTCGCCTGGTTGGTTGTTTGGCGAGTTCCTACACCCACATCATTGACAATGACAATCGATACTGCTTCAGCATAGTATGTATTTGTGGCAATGTTATGTAGAGCACATCACAGCCCCTAATTATATCATACCATAATCATATCATTACATGCATGTTGCTACAGCAACCTTCACCGCCATTGTATCTGTTCATGGTCCAATTTTGTTCTTTAGGGTTGAAAGTCAAACCCCTAAACCCTCCAATTAGTGACTGCCAATCCTCTCCACAGGGCCGACACTCGCGTGATGGGCGCTGCCACTAAGAAAAATATGTGGTATCGAACTATTGGGGAAAATTCTTGGAAGTTTTTTTTTACGTTACTGAGATAATTTAGAATGACACATATTATTAATATTTAGTATGTGTATAGTTAGAGTGAGATCTCCATAACCACGTGGGGACTTCCAAGCCTCCTTCGGATTTGAAAAGTTATTTTGAAACAGGGTTAACATAATTGTCAATTCATGGATTACTGAGATGTCTATCTGTCCATTTGTCTTTCTGAGTGTCAATGTGTGTTGTCTGTTTCTATTTCCTGTATGTTGGTAACTCCGTATGCTTGTTGAATCCCCCATCCATCGTATAAAATTATATGCCCTTGCTACCCGTCTGGCTGTTTGTCTGTGTATGTGTCTATCTGCCTATTCAATCCTGTGTTAATTCCATGAATATAATATTATTACCTTGATTTAATCTTAATAAGAGATATTTGCTGAGATCAAGCTGGTATTGGTCTTTCCTTTTCAATTAGATTTTACTCTTTAATATAAATTAACATAGATATTTTTCTCGGTTCTTCAGAAGAATGTCTGCATATTTTTATTGATTCTGTGCAAATTTTTGCTGATTGTGAATGTGTTTTTGATTCCTTGACTTCAATCAGTAATCTCATGCAGTCGTGAAACGTGTATGTGTGCATGTATATGACACCTGGCTTGTTGAATACAATAACTGACATAATGACTCTCAATACTTGGTATGGGGGTTTCCCATACATGATTCCTATTGTTTGGGGGTCAAAGTCATCCAAGTTCATTAGAGGTATAAAAAAATTGTGAAGAGAATAAGTCCAGAATTCTTCGTTTCCATCAAGCCTAAAGTTGGTGAGTAGCTTTTATTAGGGGAGTACAAGAACCTATTTTTTGGTGTGCAGACCATGGTAATTTTTGGGAAACATGGGAAATTGTGAAAAATTGATATTACTCCATTTTACCTTGGGAAAAACATATCTCAACCATACCTGGATAGATGAAGCTCGTACTTGGTATGTGGGTTCCCGCATAATGAATACATGATCCCCGCTATTGTTTTTTGGTCAGGTCAAAGGTCCTCGAAGGTCATCCAGGTCAGTCTGAATATCCTGTGAGGAGGGTAAGTCCAGAATGATAGTTCATTAAGCTGAAATTGATGTGTAGCTGTCTTACCGGGAATACAAAACCTATTGTTTTTTTGGTGTTCAACCACGGAATCTTTCTGGAAAGAATGGAGAATTGTGAAATTGTAATTTTAGGCATTTTATCTTGTGAAGTCATATATCATCGACTCCACCTTGCTGGATGAAGCTCATACTTACTACCCTTGTGGTTCCCCATACTGAGGTACATGATCCCTATCATTTTTTGGTCTTGCCAATGGTCATCTGTGGTCATTGAGGTCAAAGCATCCTTACTTTTAGCCTGATAAATTTACTGACTCCGGTGTTCGAGAGGTAATTTTATGTTTCTGATTTGCATGATTTATGTGAAGTTTGTTAGTGATTGTAATGGAAGTTGAGTGGATGTGGTTCTATCCCTCCCTTGTTCAAGTTTCAGGAACGGGGTCACTAGATGTTCATTTAATGTCTAATTTGCATAATTATTTTCTATTGTTTTTGGGATCAGGCAAACTGTCAAATGAGGTCATTGACCATCCAGGCAATCAAGGAATCACTAGGCCTTTAGGTACTGAAATATCAATCAGGTTATCCCTTGCCCTCATTTTAAGAAGAATAAGTTGGAACGATTCCTGGAATTGAATCTCCTTTATGCCTGCTATCCTTGTAGAATCACAAAAAATGACTATGGATTGATTTTTGAATGATTTTCATACTGATCATGAAGTATATTCACAAGGGTTGAGTGTAATTCCATAGAGATAGGCAGGGAGGATCTGGAAAGGCCTAGCTTGTGTAAATGGTTTGGAAATTGATCATTGTGTGACCATCCATCACGCAGAAATAAAATGAAATTATTATAGTCCAACCTTGTAAATTTGACTTCAGTTCCCTCTGCTCATCCCCTCTCCCCAAATGAAATTCATTGTGACCAGTGCAGGAAGAGAAAATTTTTTCCAAAATCTGGAAGCCTTTGAACAAAATTCTCTGGATCTGATATTTGGGTTGGAATTTAGTGTGCAACTTTCTATGGGGAGTACAAACTCGTGGTAGTTTTTGTTCCAGAATGGGGTGTGGACGGGGGTTGTGTGAGAACAGGGCCACCTTTGTGGAAATGAGGAATTTTGTCAGCTTGAAACATAAGGATACAAAACCAGGATAGATAAAACACTTTCAAATGTGTATTCCCTATAATGACTAAATGGTAAGTCGAACAATGTTAACTAGCTTGATCAGATCATGGATGAGACAGGGAATCACTAAGCCATTTACTTTGTCTTTTCTCTCTAGAGCATTGGGGTATCTGGGGATCAGGCAGTCCCCCACGTTCCCGAAATACCTCTCCACCGAAGAACACTAATAGTGAATGTATGAATAGCTGTCAACATTCTGGTTGTTGAATACTGTATTATACGTAACATTCCCGTAATGCAGTCCAATGTTAGTCCTTTCATATTTTTTAAACTGAACCTCAATGTCATCTGTCGACTTAGTCGTCAGGTAGTTTGATTCTGCCATATTTTGAACTGACTCTTTTTTGTAGCCAGTCAGATAGTGCCTGAAAATTGAAATTTGTCCACATGTTGTGAGCATTTTTGCCACTATTTTGATATCATTTTTTTGTCATGGTTTTGTAGATAATACATGCATATAGTTCCTGTTTTCAACCGAATGCTTTCGTTTATTTTGAATAATCACACTCATTGCTTAGGATATCTCTGACAAAATTATGACATTTGAATGGTCTGTAGCTGGTCTGCATTTTATTGTTCTAATAATTTATTCTAAAGTTGTTTATTCCACAGTTCCAAAGTGTCCCTTGTAAGTGTGGTACTTTGTTTTGTTTTTAAAATCATTTCTCCTTGATTTTTTTTCAAATTTCTTTCTCTTGGTTTTTATATATATATTAGACCATTTCCCATACGAAGGCAGCTATTAGGCTGATTTCAAGGTGGCTCGTCATCTTGAACATGCACCACCATTTGTAATATTTCAATATTTTGTTGGTGTGGAGTTCACTTGCATTCATAACAAGGAAAATACATTGGTGAAGAAACTTTTAAATTTTTGTGTGGATTTCAGTTTTCTCTTCCGAAGCCTCAGATACAGTTTTGTTGTACATATGATTTGTTATACTGAAAACAATGACAAAATGCAGAAAAAAAAAAAAATCATGATGTATGTCTTTCTGGAGTTCAAATTGAAACCGAAATGATGGTCAATGTTGGTCATTATAGAGGGTACCAATGCTTCATACAGAGTGCTCAGGATATTGGTCAACTGTCATCTAGGGTCCTTTTGGCCAAATGGTCAAACATACCACCAGGTCTGATCTTGATTGGACAAGGAATGTATGGTCAATTTCTCATGGGGGTGTATAGCCAGAGAGTTGGAGGTCGAATGTCACCTGTGCAAAAAGTGTCAATTAGACACACCATATGTGAAAAATGTGTTTGTTTTTTCACACAGACAGTTTATGTTCATGTAAG
Organism: Sclerodactyla briareus; assembly: GCA_026419785.1. Lineage (NCBI taxonomy): Eukaryota > Metazoa > Echinodermata > Holothuroidea > Dendrochirotida > Sclerodactylidae > Sclerodactyla > Sclerodactyla briareus. Next base: position 43,398 of record JAODTK010005596.1, on the reverse strand, counting down.
TAGGTCGGTAAAACTATTGATCAGTGGCGTAGCCAAGAGGAGGGTTTTGGGGGTCACAACCCCCCCCCCCCCCCCCCCCCGCCCCCCCATGAACCAACATACCAATAAACCCATCGTCATAGCTCCTACTGTTAATCCATTATCTTGTTAATAAGTCTAAACAATGAATTACATAGAAGACTAATTGCCCTACCTGATTAGCGCTTCACATATGTCGCATCACGATGCATCCCATACACACATATACGCAAATTCTACCACACATTTTCATTTGTTGACACAAGGAACTAAATCAAAGTCAGAATGCTTAGTGATTTTTTACTCATAATTGAATACGGATGTTAAGACACAAGAACAAATGAGAAATTGTAGCAGCTCATTATGAGCAACATATGATACTGGAATTTCTCACAAATTTCCATTTTTCACAAAAACTGACACCATGTTGACAAACCTTTAGGGTTTCTCTTGTACTCTTGATAAGAAAGGCTACACACAGAATGCTTCCTTTACAAGACAATTGAGAGCATTTCGCTCACCGTGTTCACAAGGGTTTCCCAACTTGGATCTCTGTTGAACTCTGACCAGATCTCCAAATGATACCTAACATAGAACACCTTCCTACCAAATATAAGCATCATCATCATCTCATCCTGGTCCTGTTATCATGTTCACCAGGGAGTATTAGCTAAAATAGGCTATCCCAAATTCACGAATTTCTCATTTTTACACTATTACAAAATACAACAGGATTCATGTACTGATCATGGGAAACATACATTTTTTTCTTGTGCAATTATGTGTTTTAATTAATTTTACCACGTTGATCTCTTTAATTCTGACCTTATTCTGACACAATATAATTTACCTATTGTGGCATTAGAGAGAGTGAAGGTGCCATAGAGTCCTCTAGCGGGCGCCACTCTCTCTCTACTTCAATAGTGCATATTGTAAGTCTTTTAGTTCTAGATTTTCCTGCAAAGAGGTGCACTAAAGGGCGATATCGTCCGCAAATTGGGGAACAGATACTCGGTTGGGATTTTGCGGTTGTCAAGAGAAGAATGGTTAGCCAAAATAAGGTCATCACAATAAACAGGGCATCATTGGAACGGTCGGAAATCCTTTCATTAACTCTGGTCCCTGGAGTAGTAAGCGGTGTACCGGTGATTGAAGTGACGTTGGTCATTAAATGACAACTACATGGATGAATTTGCAGAGGGGCTAATATATTAGCTGGAGATATAAAACTGAATGCGTCGTCCAAGCCCGAAGTTCATACGACTTTCCGTTACGGAGTTACAGTCCATTCAAGTTGTGCATGTGTATTATGCAAAATTAAGCATCCCATCATGTAACAATAATTTGTCATACTTGCACAACCCTGCAAACAATTTTTGTTTTCTATTGAAATCCACACATTATTTTCACTTCGAAAAGCATTTAGTCTATGGGTGAGGACTGCGTTAGTGGGTCGTTGGTGGTGATGGTTACTTGGTGAGAGGAAAACAACAGAACTTCTGCTGAATGTTGACTTATTCAACAAAATGGAACAAAGAAAAAAAAAGAGTAAAAATTAACAAAATATATACAAAGAAAGTAACGAAACCAAAACGGCCAAATATACACAATCAAAATGCAAAGTGACTAATACTACGTAACAACAAATCACACAATGTAATTATTTTATCATAAGAGCTTTCAGTTTACGCTTGAACGTAGCAAGAGTCGGCGTTATCCTAATTTCATCAGGAATGTCTCTCCATGTTCTGAAGCAGTAGTTATTTAGTAACAATTTGCCTGTGATTTAGATCGTGTTACTGACAAAAAAAAAACTATTATTTCTAGTACGAAAGAAAGGGCGTGGGGGCCACCATTAGGAGACCAGAAGGGGATGAGTAGAAGTGGAACGACCTCCTTGGAGGAGTCGGGTGGTTTGTGGCGGGCAATGACCTCCCAGAGAACCCTTTTTCAATAGCGATGTTAAGGTGAAGGGGATCAGCTCAATGGGTAACGTCACTGGCTTCGACCTTGGTTTCAGGTTCCAGCTTACAGAGGCAGGTTTTTATTAGATCAGTCACAAACATGATGAAATGCGAGTCTTGAGTCCTATTTAATCAGTTTGTTGGTAACATTCACCGTAAAGGCTTGAGCATATGCAGTAGTGGGGGTTGGGTTGGCCTCCTGGTTACTGCCCCTTCAAGTCTTGCTGATAACGGCGGGCAAACTTATGCATAGCAAAGTGATCTTCAAGGTAGTTGACGCACTTTTTATCACGTTTCAAGTTGGTAAATTATGAATGTTCGTGTCCGGTCTCACCACACACCTTGGACATTTCTGTTTCCATTGTGTGGCCAGAATATGGCACTTGTAGCCTTGGGTGATTGGGAAGGAGCTGTGTAGATCTTAACCGGTGGCTACTGAACACCCAGAATGGAGAGGAGTTACCTTTCCTCATTTTCTTACCAAGGTCCACTTTAACCCTCCTGGTCGGTTCCCCATTCCGGGTTTGGAGTTTGAGTCTTTGGGACGTTTTCGTCGATATCTCAAGTTTTCGACCGAAAATACAAAAATAAGCTTTTTCATGGTTACAGTTAATGAGATTATGATTATATTGTGTCATATATATTATATTGAGGTCATAGGGGTACACTAACTTTTCAACGTTGCTCGAACAGCGTGCAGAACAATTTTTCGAAACTTCCCCGATGGAAACTACACATCTTACCAGGACAAAACTTCACGGATTTCCCCCCATACTCATCAACAATAACATCCGAAAAGATAGGGTGAATTGGTTGCAATCCCGAAGAGTGGTGACAGTTTGGAAATGGAAATAGGCCGTAATGATAGAGCTATGGGGTTGTCTTTCTTTCACCAAAGTAACCTTCAACACCTACAAACCCACTACAGCAATCCTCTCCCATAGTAGACTGATTGCTTCTCGAAGTGAAATTAATGTGTGAATTTCAATAGAAAACAACATGGGCGTCATGTCTCCCCACCCCACTTTCAAAAAGTGGGGGGATATGGTATCGTCTGTCCCTCCCACTTTTCCGGACAGTAATAAAAAATAATAGGCACATGACCGATTTTGTATCACTCTAAACTGATTCGATTTTTGTCTAACCAAACAATATCGCGTTGAAAATTGTCTTGGGTCCACTAATTCCAGGTGCGGACCCCAGGTGAGATCTGGACCCGACTAGGGCCGAAGTCGACGGGACTAACCCATGTTCCATACCGAGTCCTCGAATTTTAAATCGAGTAGCCAAAAGTGTTTCGCGCGCAATGGCGTTTTTCTACCATACGTTGTAAATATGCGATGTAATGTTTCGAATAATTTTGTCCCCGAATAATTTCAGAAATCCTTGGGGCCGACTCTCCCCCCCCCCCCTCCATTTTTCCGAGATAACAAATTCGGTCGGCGTCAAAATTCGTGGAAACTTTGGGAAGAAAACAGGCAAAGTGAGAAATTCCTGAATTTTCTGCAGACTTTTTCCGATAAAATGCCCGGAAAACATGCAAAGAAAATTTCGCGCGCTGGTACTTTCCAATGACTGACTGACTAAAAATTCCGGGCACAAATTGTCTGCTCCCAAATTGGAATGGTCCCGTACGCCTATGGCTTCCCTTCGAATCCCACCAGGAACATTCGGTTGACCCCTGGATCCCACGCAAAAAAGCCAGAGTAGAGAGGTAATAAAAAAAATACCATGTGCGATATTCGGTAAATCATCTTTATGCACAATGACAACTTTTGCGTCTGTCTTTTACTCAATCACACATGTAGATGGGGGTGGCTATTGAAGCCTGGCAGTGCCGTTCCGGCGATGTGGAGGGTATGAAAATCTGCAATTTTCTTGGTACTCTTCATCACGGCCAACCTATGGTGGCGCTCCGCTTGAATGGTTATTTACATTCGATATGCCCCCCCTCCCTCCCCCTCCCATCACTTTTTCAAAACGGATCGGACGCCCCTGGAAAACAAAGAATGTTTGAACAGGGTTTTGTGCACTTAGGCATCTTTTTATTTTGCATGATGGAATGCTTTTTTATCTTGCGCATACACATGCACAACTTCAAGACTGTAACCTCCGTAACGGAAAGTCGTATGAACTTCGGGTTTGACGAACACATTCAGTTTTCTTTCCAGCTATATTATATATATTAGCCCTATGATTATCCTGCAGTTGGAATTGCTTTTTTAGTAGTGCAATTTGACAGTTTTGCTTATTTCCAAAGATATTAGGTACATACAATGACCGATTGATGTCAAAGTTTCTACAAGGTTGAATATTAACAAATTTAAGATATTTGAGAATGTATGACTGAATGGTCTTTAGTTCGCCATAAAGAGGCAAGAGGTTAAAACACAACAATTTGCCATTTCAATAATGAGTAATATCACTCCGGGGAGGAGAGACATTTATCGAATGCCCGAAATTTGAGAAAAAAACAGCATAAAACATTGGATTCCAGTATCATTCGTTTCAAATTATCGAACGAATGATGAACCAATAAGTTCACATGATTGTGAGCGATCTCGCTAAGCTCTGGAAGGTTCTGCATACCCGTTGTGTGCGTATCTCAGGCTAAATCTACTGGTGCTGCACCCGAGTCCTATATACTTCCTTTGTGGGAAATTCGTTATATTACAAAAACGTGAGGTATTAAGATGTGGATGAAACGAGAATTTCCGCCAAGACTGATATTCCATGACGATGCTTTCCTTCAAACTACTTCTTGCTGGTACAGGTTTTTGTTTTTTTTTTTTCGCGATTCTTTTCGCTTGAGTAACACATATGTTTTATGTTTTTTTTTCGGCAGTGTCGTAATGCAACGATGCCAGTTTCAACTCCAAGACAGAAAAAACTTACCTGTACACTGTGGTGTGGTGTGTGTGTGGGGGGGGGGGGGGGGGGGTCAGGAGTTGGAGCTTCCAAAGCGTGTTGCACAAATCGGAGGAGCACTTTCTCCTTCGAAGAAATGTTTTATCTTCAAATCGCCCCCCTCTTTGTCTTTTGGGGGAGGAGGGGTAAATGTCACTGCCTTTCTTTCTTGTCTTCTCCTTCTCCCTTTGTTCAGGGGCGGCTTTTTGGTGAGGACATATGCACTTGCTCGAATGCTTCGTGGACCTAGTGCTACTACCATGGGTGCTCCCTGTGTGGTTCAGGGCGAATCCCAGACATTCCATGCAATCAAGATTCAAGAGGACCCAGATCTAACGAATTCTGTATTTCCAGGTGCCCGTTTTTCTGAATCAATCTCCGAAATAGTTATCAAAACTATAAAGCTAGTAAACTTCGGTATCAAATATGACATCGGTACAGAGAATTCAGAGCCATAGAACAGGAGGGGTGTGTTATCGAGGTATGGACCTTATACTAGGGGTACAGAGTACTGGGTATGTACCCCCCCAGAAACCACTCTAGGGACCTAATAACATAATTTTGAATACTATGTGTTCGTTGTCCTCCCGAAACGACATTCCGACCATAATGAACCATACCTTATATGAAGCAAACAAGAAAGCCATATAAACATAGCCGCACTTCAATTGCTCACTGAAACCGCGAGGGGGGCATGGCCAAGCTCACAAGAGCACCGGATTCGGTTACTGCACAGGGCTGGCGACTGACTCCAATGGTTCTGCAGAGGGGAAAACCATGGTACAAGGATTCCCGGGCCACATGCCCCACACGCTCCGCTGTATTCGGAGAGCGTTCTTATCAACAAACAAGACACCAAACTGTGTCGCGATTCCTTGCCATAGCTGACAGGCCAATGGCTACTAAGCAAAAACCATAAAAAAAATACCCCCTATTAGTATGGGTCGGCTTTAATACTAAAAATTCCTTTCTATGAAGTCGCCCACTGGTTATTCTCAAATTTTATCCATTCCCTTCATTCTCTGCTCCTTTTGTGGTATCACATCCCCCTCCTGCGGGATATATATATGGGGGCACTGGGCACAATTATGTCAAATATTTTTTTTTCCCGACACAAGCCCTCAAATTTGCTGGTGGCAGGTTGCCACCCACGTTCAAACCGACATGTGAGGCTCCCATGTCATAGAATAGCGAAACTACGCAGATCGCGAAGACGAACAAAACTTTCAATTACAACATCCCCCCTCCAAAATGTTCTGTTGCCAAGATGTCAATGTCAAACGTCAATTTAACCAACATTCCAGTGTTTTAAGGCTGGCCTTGACCTTGACACACATGTGCGTTCCTTGAGATAGCTCGTGATAGGAGTGTTGTATTACATTAGTCTATTTCACTTGATTGGTTTTTCTCAACAAGAGGATCTGGTCATCACAAAAATTAGCACTCAATGTCACAGAAAGGTCGAAAGGTCAAACGAGGTCAAAAGTCAAAGGAGGTCAAAATAGGTTACCAGATGCGGTTTGCCTAAACGAACAAAACTTTTCATAAGAACATCCCTCTAAAATGTTATGTTGCCAGATATATATGATGTCTTATTGTGACTTAAATGACCTTTGACCTAAGCCCAAAAACAATAGGTTCTCCTCTATATGTCCAACCCACATACTTATTTGTAACTTCATACATGCTTGCGTTCTTTAGATATCGCGCTGACAAGAGGTGTCCCACACCACACAGCACACACCACACACACACGCACACACACACACACACGACAACATAGATTCCTTTTGCCTTCGCAAGAATCAAAAAGGGTAAAAATGTGAAGTAGGCTATAGTTGGACGTAATAATCTCGATGTATTTACGGAGGGCAAAAACCTAGACCTTTTTTGGAGGCTCAGTAGGGGCCGAGTCCATGGCCATTTTGATAGCACCTGTTATTGACAGGCCCGTCACCAAACTTGTAGGGGTAGGGAAACCAAGCCCACGGGAAGTGCAGTGAGTTTGGTTTATTACACATGACAGCGTCTGTCTGAGCACTGTTTCCTGCAGCGAAGAGGGGCCAATGGCCCCAAGAGTGGTTACGGGCTTGGGATTGTATGGTTATAAAAGGCTAAAAAAAACTCAATAAAATCAAAACTCATCGACGAAGCCATTTTAATTCGACAGGGGGAATATTTATCACTTCTGAGAAAAGTGGCACTAGTTCCCCCAGTCTCCTATCCACTGGGTGGCGTCCAGAGTGTGAAGACTGAAGAGCAATTTGTAGGCACTAGGCAAAGGAGGTTGTATGGAAGCTCTCCCAAAGTGGGGTCCCCTGACCTCCAATTGGGTTTGTTTTTTTGCGCCCTTGTCCTTGTGCCTACGGCTATGGGAGCAATGGCTTGATAATTGATGTCCAGAAAATATCGAAAGGTTTCTTCATCATTCATGTTCTTGACCTTGCAGAGGGACAATGCAATAAACCCGAAAACAATAATGTTGTAGATGTCTACACTACACATTCACATCCGTTGAAATTGTATATCTTGTCGATTGATTCACCGAATATCAATTCCAAGCCCATATGAGTGGGTTATTTAAGTGAGTGAAGCCTATACTTGGTAAACTATATATAGTCACAAAGGTGAACTTGGCCCTGTCCTAGAGGCTAATCGATTTGCCAGTTGCTAGGTTTAACAAATCATGCCAACCTTTTGTCACGGTTCAGCATGGACAGTTCCATTTTATTGAGCGTGGTTAACGCCGTATCTGATAGGTGAAATTTCCATTGGTAACTAAGTTCCGCTATTAATCGATTTGATACCGCCTGGGGACAGTAGTATTCTATATCTGTACGGTATGAGGGACAAGTAACTCGTCATGTAGAAGTAACGTGCGAGAAATTGGAAAGCTGGCATATTCTGCGTGTTTGTTACCGTTATCATCTCTTCAGTTTCCTCCCTTATGTGTTGTGTTCCTATGATTCAATTTAGTTTCGGGCCGCGCGGTTGCGGACAACTCCCACCCCGGACAATACCCACCCGGACAATTCCCACCCAAAAGTGACCCTGATTTTAGACCCTAACCCTAATCTACCATAAAAAAAACATTCCGTTGAGTGGGAAGTGTCCGGGTGGAAATTGTCCTGGTGGGAATTGTCCGGTCCCATAAGTTCGCATGTGGCCCTACTACGTTTCTATCCATGCTAAAAGCAATATTGTGGTACAGAGTGGGGAAACCACCAGCTCCCCGCAGAACTACGACTAGAACTGCGTTTCTCAGACAACCGTTGGAGGCTTTTTCTGTCCATTTGTCGGGGATTGAACCTACGGCAGTGACGTCACAGCCAAGTCCGCTACTCAGGTCACACTTTTAGCTGAATCTGAACACGTTGCTCTGGTCAGTCTGGATCTCGGGTCTTTGTTGACGAACGCAACTATACCGCATTGGTGGAATCACCATAAATATATACTGCGGAGACAGGACAAATATTTCACTGATTGCGGAGTCCCCATAAACGAACTGCTATAATTGCTCATCCACAGCTATGGCTAGAGGCAGTAATGGTTGTGCAAACTGCAAATCGAGGCGCTTCAACCTTCGCCATAGGGGGGGTATCGCCCACTTTGGCGATAGCTTGACGGCGGTATAAACGTTGACTTCGACGGTGTGGGCGACATCACACAAGCTAGCCCGTAAGTGCTCATTTAGGACCCAACTGCAGTCACACCACATTTGCAAACAAATCGCTAACTTTCGCTTTCGGCCGAAATAATGTTTTTTGGGGGGGATAGGAGAGGGTCCAAATTTTTTGTAAGGCCCAGAAATGGAAAGACGGGTCCATTTTCAACATGTTGCACCGCACCCCACACTTGTGGCCCCCACCCATATGTTTCCACCCACCCAGTGGCAAGCGGAACCGTGGGGGGGGGGGGATTGGAGGTTCAGCCCCCCCCCCACCCCGCGAGATGAAAAAGTTGAGAGGGCCAGAGGCTCCGGAAACGTGCATCTTCTGCCCATTTTTTGATTTGCATACTTGTCCGATCTGCCGATGTACACTGTACTACATATATAGGTGAATAATTTTAGTAATGCGGGGGGACCCTCGCTCGTCCTCTGGCTATAGACTCTTGTCACCTCAAATTGCGTCTTCGCGCCCCGTGAAAGTGGAAATCCAGTGAGAATGAAGTACCATTAAGCTGACACAACTTCACTTAGGCCATGATTTTTCTCCTCTTTCGTCTGTGCATGCACGGCGCTGTGGGTTGACTGTGAGCTACGTTGTTTTAGCCAGAATTGCACACATTCCTTTTCCGCTAACATCATGCTACAGCAAAATTAATAGGCCTATGACTCGGTCATAGGTCTATCACATTCACATATTGGCTCTTTTGGGGACTATACGGATTAAGTTACAACGACGCAGGGTAATCGTTTAGCAGTTCCATCATATTATGCCTCAGTAGACTTGAGAATGGATATACGGAATTTTTTCAAAAAACGTGAGAAGGAAGATGAAATGAGAGAACAGAAAATGAGAATCTGACGGGAGAGGACAATGACATTGAGTTCTCAGCAACACAATCGGAAGGCAGCCCACCTCCTCATGAATTACGCAAAGCGGCTAATGTTGTACGTTACGTTCCCCTGACATCTTGCACAACAGCTAGATGATGAGTATTTGGTATTTTGGACTTCATCATTGGTGAAATCTATACCTCTGTTTGTTTACTGAAATAGTTTCGGTCGATACGAGGGTAAAAAACAATGGGATGGTGGTGGTCTGGGTAAGGAATCACAAAAAAAGTGGGGTGGGAGTGATGGGACCAGGGCGAACTTGAAGGGGGGCGTAGTGGCGGAACATTGGCAGCCAGACCATTTAAACGATATGATTAATTGATTATCGTGTCATGACCTGCAATCGATATCACAAATGACAACGTTTTTACAGATTTTTACGTGCAATTTGAGAAATTGCAGGCTTGAGACCCATATTTCACTGCTAGATTCGTAGCATAAAACATTCGGGAAGTGCCGTTTCCGGCCATCTAGGGGTTTGAAAAACCCAACATTTTCTGATTCGCTCCGCGCCAACTGGTCGCGGTGGGTGCTGCTTAGATAAAACCATTAGCCCTCCCCAATAATTTCCCCGTTCCGCCACGCCTGCCGCACCCCCAGTGATATACGATTTGTCCATTTTCGGCCGAAATAATGTGGTGCTGGGGGTCAAACATTTGAAGCCCAGAAATGGAAAGAACGGGTCATTTCCAACATTTTGACACCTCACCCACACTTGTGCCCCACCCATATGTTGCCCCCACCCCAGTAATATACGATTTGTCCATTTCGCAGAAAATACTGTGATGCTAGAGGTATAGAAGAGGATCAAATTTTTTGAAGCCCAGAAATGGAAAGAACGGGTCATTTCCAACATTTTGACATGTCACCCACACTTGTGCCCCACCCATATGTTTACCCCACCCCCCAATAATATACGAATTGTCCATTTCTGGCCAACATAATGTGGTGCTGGGGTATAGAGAGGGTCAAAAATTTTGAAGCCCAGAAATGGAAAGAACGGGTCATTTCCAACATTTTGACACCTCACCCACACTTCTGCCCCACCAATATGTGGACCCCCCCCCCCCCCGCCCTTCCCAGTAGTGACCCCTCTTCTATACCCCCAGCACCACATTATTTCTCTCAACTCTGTACGTGGGGGATGCGCGGCGCCCGGGCACGTACCCTTGCAGCACCGCCTGTGAGGATGAAAAACTAGATTTTTTCCACAATACACGAAAGAAGGATATGAATAATTATTAGGGAATAGGCTTACTTCGCTTTTATGTTTCGCTACATGACCATTTTTCACCTGTGGTCATTTGAAAAAAAATGTGTGGTTGGTGGTTGGGTGGCATCTTCAGTTGATATGCTCTAATCTAGCCCAGGCAATCCAGCGGAAACGCTCCTATACTGGATTGACACTGCTGTGTAGGACATGGAGATAACAATACGTCATGTTTGTTTTTGCTACGTTTACGTGAAAGTAATTCAATTCAATTCAATTTATTTCGTCCATACAAACATACAATGGTATATAGACAGGATACTAAGAAACAAGATGTAACAAGTTTATCGAACTACAACCGACTTTCAGCATCAGCCGCCCTACCTATAGCTTAAAAGGAAAAATTGGCACTTCCAACACACAAGTTGGTCTACCTGGCAGTGGCGGCGGAACCAGGGGGGGGGGGGGGCGCTTGGGGGGGCTCAGCCCCTCATTGAAAACAATGAGGGGGCAAACGCTTGTTTAGCCCCCCCCCCCCCCAATATTTGAAGAGTGTTCAGAAAACATTCAATGTATGTATTTTAATGCTATTCCCTGATTGTTTAAATTAATATTTCAACATTTCGAGGAATACTCCGTGAATAGTGCCAATCATATTAAGCAACGGGAGGCTATATATAGCATATGAGTCATCTTCCAGTTGCATCTTGGCGGTGCGTAATGGCACCGTAAATTGTGATACTCGTGAGCAGAAGGCCTGTACTGCGCGTGGCATCGGTTTGACATATCACTGTTTCTGCATTCCTCACCCAATGCAACATCACTGTAGCCTATGTACACACTAATAGTCTAATATGCCACATTATGTACCATAGCCCGTTGGTAATCTTGCTCCAGGCAACCCATCTAATCGAATCAATCGAGGTTGCGATGCTGTCACTCCTGACACTCTCACAGTCAGAGAGCTGAATGGAAGTTAGAAATTGGGGTAATTAATTGGATTTAATTAAAATCTAATCATACTATGCGAACATAAATGTGGCTCAGCCTAGCCTGTAGCGAGCGCCATCCTCTAGACCAAGTTTTCAACCTGATCGGACGTACGGTTTAGAAGTTAGGAATGAACGTGACGAACAGACGGGACGAACTAACGAACGAACGAACGAACGAACGAACGAACGGAAGGTGAGACATGATGACTTGTAGAGCTGCTCTCCCGCAGCTAAAAATTAAGTAACTATTATGAAAAGTTTCCATTTTGAAAAATGGTATGTAGTTGATGTACAGTAAGTTGGTAGGCTATATTTCAGCAAAAGAGCATACCAATTTAAAGGAATAAAAAATTTCGGTGGGATCACCCTCATCCACGACAGTGTTTTTGTAAGGATTACTTTATTCGGTCAATCTTCAAATTTTGCAATTTCAAATGTTTGTTTAACATGCTTAAATATATGCACATGGGCATAGCTATACATTCACGGAAACGACAGCGCATCTCAACCTGTCAACACGTACCATACTTAGAGAGGGTGTTTTGAATGTAAATAGGCTGGATCAAATGAATACCCTGTACGGAGTGACATTTTTCATTCAACTTGTATGAAAACTTATATTCAAATTGCATTTTTCTTTTTCTTTTTTTGGATGTTCTTGATATTCATGCAATTTCACAAATAGACCTGTATTTTATGCCTAGATATTTGTAGCACAGGCCACTCGGAAAATGACGTTTCCGGCCATCTAGAGGGCCTGGAAACCCCAAAAATTTCGTCCACGCCTTCGCGCAACCAATGTGGCGCGACGCCTTAGATAGGAAACAGTCCATTAGCCCCCCCCCAGCCCAAACAAAGTAAATTCCGCCGCGACATGCTACGGAAATTAGTCCTCACCAAGACGAATAGGACATTAATATTAAAGGACAATTGCAAAATTAAGCGTAATGTAGCTGGAGAGAAACTGAATGCGCAGTCCAAACCGGACGTTCATACGACTTTTCCGTTACGGTGTTACAGTCCATTTTGAAAGTATGTGCATGTGTTAGTGCGCAAGATAAAAGAGCCCATCATTGCAACAATAAAAGATGCCTAATGCACAACCCTGCAAACATTCTTTGTTTTCCATTAATTTCACTTCGGAAGGCAAGGAGAATGGCTATAGTGGGTGTGTTAGGTGTGAATGTTACTTTGTGAGAGAAAAAAAACAACAGCACCTCTGCTTTAAAATGTTGACTTAATCAAAAAAATAGGAACCATGAAATGCATAACATAATTTTTCCGGTTGTCCAGGTGACGTCATGCGTTATTACGCAATTGGGATTCTCCAAATTTCTCAAAATGGCCGATTCCGGAGACCCAATTACTCAATAGGAACTTCGTATTGGATTGGGGTTTGAACGTATGGATACAGTTTCCATTTGCCACAATGTAACCTACTATGTTTCCCCGCCTGCAGTTGTCCTTTGAAGGCCAATGGTCAGGTAACAAATTTGCTTTAACTCGGACAGGTGAGAAGAGGACATATCAAAACCAAGAACCACCAATTTGGAAGGTTCTAGCATGTTGCCATGTTGAGAATATTTAAATTTACTTCTGAGAAATTAAAGGAATCTTTGCAGTCACGGAGGAAGGAAGGAGGTGAAGGCCGCCCATAGACCTAGCACGAATATTGCATTTTTGCGCAAGATAACATAAATTTTTCTTTCATATTTCGTGAAAGGTTCCGTTAGGTTTCTATACGAATCCCAATTATAGGTTGTTTCGTACAAGATTTTGCAAAAAGTTACATTTTCACATCGAAACTGTGTATTAAGTTGATTGTGCCTAATCGAATCACTCGAATGGCTGAAATTTGGTCTGTGGGTTCAGGTGCCATGTTGCAATAGATGGAAAGTACCAAAAGTCCACTCAGATTTACATGACATGGCCTTTAAATGAACACAAGTACTTCAAATAAAGGGAAGGGGCCTCCTGCATAGTATTCAAGGGGGGGGGGGGGGGTGTAGGGAGACCGGGGCACAGTGGGGACGTTTTTACATTTTCGTCAATAGTTCTCTTTCAGAATGCAATGCTGGCACCATTATTGCACTGAATAATAGCGCATCGTGTTAGGCACATTCACATGCCTGTAAATATTTGATATCCCTTAAACTTTTTCAGAATTGTAGAATTCGAAAAAGAAAAAAATTGTCCCAATACCCCGACCTTCCCGCATTGGGAAACCATTAGTGTCACATGAATCAAAGCAATAACATGTGTTACAGATCACCTTACCAAATGAATTGGTTTATCGTCCAATAACGGTAGCAACACACAATACATAGATGTACTTGTCATTTTAATTTATAGCTCCATCGCACTGATTGTGACGCTGGGCGTCAGTGGGCCGTACGCACGGGGGGGGGGACCCCCCCCCATTTGACCCAACCAAGTGAGAGTGATCAGTTATTTTCTAACACAAAACTGGTGTTTTCGCAGTAGGAGTTTTTGGCAGCTGTTATTGCAGCAGCAATCACGTTGTCTTGGCCCCCCGCCCCCCTCCATGAAAAATCCTGCGTACCTACTGTCGGCGTCTGTGTTTATCAGATCACACCAAATGACGCCATAATAAGAATCTTGTAGTGTAGGTTAGTCTTCGTCTATCCGAACATGCCATGATCACTCTCCGCCACGATCACGATCTTGCGCACGGTTTATTGCTTCCTCGAAACTGTTATGTTGATGTCCCTAAATAGCGATTTGATTTTTCCGAGCAAAGGAGTCACAGGTCTCCCAACTGGCTTAGTAGTAATGTCTCAATGCTTCACTTGGAGCAATCTTCGCTGGGGCTTCTTCTTCTTCTTTGGAGTCTCGCGACGTGACCAAAATATCTCAAACGTCTATGGGCTACAGACGAAGACAAGGGAATTTGATTTGGTTCCATCATAAGTTCGTCGTTTGTATCCAATTGTTATTGGTCCATCCTGATGTTGAGAACATTGCGGAGTCTTCTTTGGAAAGTGTCAATTTTGTAATAAAGATTTCTTCGTTTGTACCTCCAGTTCACAATTATACAAAAAATACTCTGTATAAGGGCCTCGAAAATCCGGATTTTGATGCTTGTACTTTATTCGTCTGCTCTTGAAAATGTTGTAAGTTTGAAGCATTGTTTTTGGTTAACCAAGTCCCTCTGTTGATGTCTTCTACGGTTCCTAACAAACTTCCTACATATTTACATTGCTTCTTCCACTTTCATGCCATTTCTTGTGATTGAGAATTCTCATTGTTCGTGCTGTTTTATTTTTAAGATTTCTTTCTTGTCAGTTTCCTCAGTCCTTGTCGCTCGTTTCGGGTCTTGTAATATATGTTCTCCAATCGATGCCCAGAGATATCATCAGCGTAATTGTTTGGGTCCACGGTGAAAAGTTGTCGGTCTTACTATTTGCGCTGTGTCATTATCAACTAATGAGATGGTTTGGATAACTGCATCAATGTCCTTTTTCATCCGATTCAAAAGAGTTGGCCAGGTGTGTTATAAAGAATAATGCACTCGCACGGTCACCCTGTGGGAACCCTATGTTCGTGCTAAAGGATTTCCTAGTTGGCCGTCTAATTTTGACGTGTATGAACATGTTCAGTAATAGTGAATGAGATCGAGGTTCGTCGCTCTCGCGGATTCTGTTTGCACATCATTTATTAGTGTGCCTCTTTGAATGGGTAATCGACGCGCCTTTGCCTCATGTCAAGCAATAGTAGGTTTATGTTATTCCTATTGAAGTTACGGACGGCTTTTTCAGCTTACACTTTTGAAAGCGAACACGAGCTCTGCAGTGCATCTACCTGCGGTAGGCTTTTTGGGTGACGGGAAGTATATGATCATCATTAGGGGGGGGCGATTCTCCTTGTAATACAAGTTGCGAGGATTTTCCTCAAGGGTTGAAAGTAAGATCACGGTCTTCCCAAGGTCTTAAATTTTCTGTGGGGCCTTTATTGTCCGGTTTTTGATTTGGGGTTAAGATTCCTTGTTCAATTCTAATTGGGATTATTCTCCTTTTTCCGGTTCGGCGATGTGTATTCAGTATATCCGCTTATGTAATTTTATGGGTGCAGGGGGCATATTTGCGATGTTCGCTGTATTTGTCACCACCTGGGGATTTATTATTCTTTAATGATTCAACCGCTCGTTTACTTCATCTTCACCAATGGTTTGCTTGTTTTCCTGATCAACGTTTGGTTTTGGTTCTGGGTTGTTACGGTTGAAAGTGGTTTTTCAAAATGTTGGCTGATTTCCTTTATTTTGCATTCTGTATCTCCAACGATCATCATCAAGTTTTAATTGAAATTGGATTCTCCTTACTTTTTTTTGTTGCACTACTTTTATTCTTTAAAGAAGCGGTGAGAGTCACCCTTAACTATTTTCAATTTCAGTATTTCGTCAATTAGTTTTTGTTCATGTGTGCTGCTTTGCAGTGAATGCTGTTTTTGATTATTTTATTCCCTTTTAGTTTTTTAACTCTCTCTCTTATGTATATCTTTTACTTGGGCGATGAAATCTTGAGATCTTTCTTGTTTTTTGGATAGGTCTGCTATTTCATATTAGTGGAAACGAAACTTTTCCCTTGTGTGGGTTTATTTTTTTCAACATTTTTCTAGGCAAATTGATGAGAGTTTATTCCAGTTTAGCTTGAGGGGACTCACTGCTATGAATTTGCTTCATTCAGAGTCTTTTTTACACTTTCAGCAGTGTATCATTTGGTTTGATTTTAAGATGACTTTAATTACTACTTCTAACACCCTTATTGACTGATAAATTTTCCCTTCTCGTTGAAGCTTGTTTAGGTGAAACTACTTATAATGATTTGTGATCAGTGTTGATATGGAGGGCATTGTATGCTCGAGCGTCGGTGTAATAGATTTTTGAAGTTTAATGGGGCTATGATATAATCAATTTGCTTCTGATAAGGATTCTGTGGTATTTAGGTATGAACTTACTCTCGTAATTTTTGATATGCTCAAGTTTGTGCTTGTAGAAAGTATTACATATAAGTATAGATTGTTTCGCCAATGAGATCCGTTAACAATATCACCATTTGTATTGGTTTTACCTGTGGTCTTTTTCCGATATGTTTTGGATGGAGGGATTGGATGAGCCGACCTTTCGCGTTGAAATTCACCACATATTATTAATATTCCTTTTTTGTTTTATTGTATTCACTGATTTTTTCTAGATTGTGATAGACATTTTTGTTTTTCCGGATCTTGTGAGTTTAACACCGGAGGTTGGGGCCTATGCATTTATAATCTGTAAGGGTGGCTTTATTTTGATAATGTTTTGGTATAACTGTCATAGAGAAGGCGCTCTGATATGGTTTTTGAAACCCTTACAATCAATTCTCTCTTAACACAGAAACCTACTTCCGTGATAGGATTAACTCCAGGCAACCTTTGAAAAAGTAGATGAAATGGATGGGTCTTACCTTTGCACTGCTTAGTATCTGATGTCGTTCCGTGGACCGTTAATTTTTGTTCTCTTGGACGGCGGTGACTTCGAGGTTGTATTTCCAGAGGTCTTCATAAGTTCCAGTTGTTTTGTCTTCTTTGGTAATTCCCACGCAGTTTTAGGAGTGCCAATTTTAAATTGTTTCCGTGGTTTTTTCGCATTCCATACGATAGAACTATCCAAAACGATGATGAAAATACTCCCCCTGGTATTCTCTATAATTCTCCTTTGAGTCTCGCATACAGAAAACAAGTTCTTGAGATGTCGGACAATTCGTGCAAATAATAGTTCCGTTGTCAGAGAAAATAATATTGATCCACAATCCTGCATATACAAACTCTCCTGTGGTAGGCTATAGTAGAGGTTCGTCGATATGACCGATAAGTTTGGATTTCAAAAATGCGCTCGACTGGAATAGCTTGCGACGGGAAATAGTACTGGAAATAGGTAATTCCAAATATTGAGTATCAATCCGTTGACATGATCAATAAACCTTGGTATAAGAGTGACGCGATAGGAAGATTTACACTAAAGTGAGCGAAAAAACCAACAATTTCCGAGGAAAGATGCTGCTGACAACACCCACTGTTTTCTTCCGAATAGTCTGAAGAGAATAATACCGTCTCCTTTTCTATCATGTATCACCCAACATGCGCTTAACCTTCGGACTTTTTAGTGTTCTTTCACCCTTGGTCACATCGTGACATCAACCGCCATACCGCGTCCGGTCGCAGCTGTGTTTCCTCTTCCATACGTCAGCAGATAGTGCCGTGGGTAAGTCATTACACTGGTTCACTATCTTCTAGTATACTAAAAACGAATGCAGTTTCATTTTTTTTTGCGCCTGTGCTTCTCTTATCTACTAGTATCTACCCAAGGATGCAACTTTGACCGTATTCGCAGAACTGGTACCCCGACAGTTTCGGTCCCGATGTTCATGGCGCTAGTCTGTGGCCTGACATTAGCTAGGCTTCCAGCGCTCGCACGTTACGGCTCCCACAATAAGATGGTAATATAAGTAGGTGGAGCCTAACGTTACGAGCGCCTGTTGGTAAGTTCCGATTACCACGTAAAGGTGTTAAACTAGCCTCCACTATTCCACAGCGCAGGCGCCGAGCGCAGGCACTGCGCGTCCCGCCGAAATCGAGAACAATAGGAATAACAAAGGTGCCATCCATGGCCCTGGCCGCGGCTGCATTGCATCTGCTCAGTGACGACTTTCTCTGCGGACGGCGCAAGTTGTGATGGTTCCATGGAGAGCCGAATGGGAAATTCGTACCACTTGGCATCGAGTTTATTTCACTTGCAGGTACACTAGCGCCATGTTTTTCCCATGGGGGGAGGGAAGGGAGGGACAAGTTTCTCCAGATGGTTGACCGTAGCAATTCCCTCCCCCTGGCTACTAGTATGAACTGCCTCGCTTTACCCCTACAATCACAGTGTAAACATCCCACTTTTCAATGCCTAGTAATAGGAACATATTGTATGTCACTATACCTTCCATCCGATTGGTTGGCGTAATTGGTAAAGATTCAGCCTCACCCGGATTCGAAGTCGTCGGTTCATGACGAAGACTTAATTTTGAAAAAAAATGATTGTGCAACCGACATCATCGGGCCTATGTGTATGCCTAACAGTATGTCAGCGCCCAGAAATTTTAGTGCTGAAAACCGCAGCATATACCTTTTTTTTAGCTTAGCCGAATGATCTAAGCTACTCTTCGGCGGTATAGGCCATGACAAACTACTTGAGACACACACCTGACTTCCTGGCCCTAACTAGATCTGTCTATTAAATGAAACTGGCGCCTCGTTACGCGTATCACGAACATGTAAAAATGTCCACTACACTAACACAACACTAGGTGCAGATCCAGGGGGGCACACCTGAACGCGCGCTACCTAAAAAAAGAGACATTTTTCTAAAGATTTTAGTTTGTTCGTAAAATTGCTGGCTTGAGATGTGTTTGTAAGCTTGGAACATGGCAGCAGCTTAAACGCCCTGTAAGGGTCATTTTCCGGCCATCGGTGCACTCGTCCACCCCCAATTTCTAGTACACAACTCCGCGCCAACTATAGCGGCGCTCCGCGTAATGATAATTTGTTGCCCCCACCCCCCCCTCAAATGCTGTGGCTCCCTTGTGCCCCCAGACTGAACGTCTGGTGATACCACTGCCCAGGCACCTCCCTCTTTTGGCAACTCAATTTGAAAGATGGAACATGACTGGTGGGGCATCATGACCTCGGGCATGCATGGTGAGTGGATGGTATGTAGATGAACCTTGTCATTCATTATATCCGATCCAATAGAGGCATGACATTAACAAGTGTTGGAATGCTTTTCTGTTTTTTTGCTTCTAAGCCACGTCCAGATCCAGAGAGCCAATTTTCTAGACCCCTTCCCGAACATCCTGGTACATGTAACTTAGACACCCAGGAAGTGCCGGTTCCTCCATTTGGAGGGTTTGTGAAGCACAAATTTTCTTTGTATCGACGCCATTGGCGCGATTCTCTCCGCTATTGGGAAGGGGGACATGCCATTTAAAAAAAACATAGTGTGTGGAAAACCAAAGTTCATGGAGCGTCTTGAATATTGGTGGGGACATGTCCCATCCCCCCGGTTTCGGCGCCATGTTACGCTGCGTGCCAACCGTGGTGGCGCTCCCCTTGGATAGTGCCATGTTATCCTGAACCCCTCCTTTGGTCAAATATTTTGCGCCCCTCTAACCAAAATTCCTAGATCCGCCTCGGAAGACTGTCCGTCACCTATGTTCAGCAGACAAGCCGATCGAGATCGAAAAGATAGATCAGCCTTAACTAGTTTGATATTCTAGTTATCGCATCGACGATAAGTATGTCTATAAGGACCTATTCCCAATACGAAACCGCGATTCCTGTATATGTCACTTGCCATGTTTTAACTGGTTTCTTCCAATGGCCTTTTTATATACCCTTTTACTCCTCATATGGGCCTACTTAACCACTTGATCGTGCAAACGGTCAACATTCGTTAATCATGTTGAATGTGTTTTAATCCGAATTAGTACGGTTTCTGGCCTTGGGATACGTATATTGGTTTCGATTTTTACCTTCCACTCTGGCTCCCTAGAATCTGGCGCAGGCGCAGATCTACGGAGGGGGGGGGGGGTCTGGGTAGGGGGATTTGCTTCCCCCCCCCAAAAAAAAAATAATAGACAATAATATTGTATAATAGTATTTTGAATATGATAAATGAGACGATTATCCATGCCCTTCCGCAGCTGGGAAAGGCCTTTTCCGGTGAAATTTTCTGGGACGCTCCGCGCCGACCTATGGGGGCGCTCCGCCTATATAGTCACAGAGTAATTGGCAAAAAATAAATTCTGGTGCCCCCCTGATCGACTGCCTCCCCTTCAGTGTTGGGCTAGATTTGCCCTTGGTGCAGTATCCAGGTCTGCACCCCTGCTGAGCCTTGAATAGGCTTCATCCTCTGTGCTCGGCAAGTATACCATGAACAAGAATCAATTATACTGTAAACTAACGTATAATGTTTACGTTTAAAATGCACTGCGGTACATAGTTTGCGCTTTTTGTGGACTACTGCAAATCTAAATGTTGGAATATGAATATTTACACATGATAATGCCATGACCAAGATCAAACATAATGAGCCGCCCCGGTGCATGTAAGAAGCTGGTAATTGGGGGAAAATGCTCATTCTTCAGATTCTGGTTGAACCAGTTTCCTGGATAGATGGGCTCTCTGCGGTCGGTCCTGCACGTGCGCTGTGCCTGCGCTGCGGACTAGTGGATGGCTAGCTTTACACATCCGATTTAGCGAGTACCATTATTCGTGTAGTCGGTAAGTTATCTCCCATAATATTGATATATTGAAAATATTATAGTATAGTTTAAAAATTACATTTACTGTGATTGTTAAGCCGAATAGTAATAGGTAACAGATTTAGCGAGTACCATTATTCGTGTAGTCGGGAAGTTATCTCCCATAATATTGATATATTGAAAATATTATAGTATAGTTTAAAAATTACATTTACTGTGATTGTTAGGCCTAATAGTAATAGGTAACAGCGATTTTCAATTTGATTTCTGCCTGTGTTATGCCATGAATATATCCAGTATGACAGGTTGGTTCAGTGTGTACACCCTAATGACCTACCGTATTTCTTCTAATAGACACGCACTGCGCAAAGGCAATATCAGAAACATGCGCGTTTATTTGGACGGCTGTGTCGCAGAACGGGCACACGCTTTGAGTGATCCTACGTTACTACAGATACCACAGAAGTCTAGCTTGGAGTGCTGAATTTACCTTTCAAATTCAATTATCTACGGACAACCATGTGTAGCGAAATCAGTCCAAAAGTGATGAACTGTTGGACAAATACTAACACATTTTTGTAAGCGCATTCTGAAACTAGCCTGTAGATCGTTAATGCCCCCCTGCCCCCGCAAGGGGGTTGCCGACCAATCCTTCTTATAGGCTTCTGGATGACCCTTGTCCAACTTCCAACATCACCTTGCATTATTTCTTCAAAAGTATGTTGTCAGTGTACAGCTAGTGTTCGACCAGTTTTGAAAGTGTGCCTCTATTAGGGTTCCGAAAATCATAAATCTTGCAAAATTCCAGTGTGATGCTTTAAGCATAACTTATATTTAGAATTGAACTACGGTTTATATACCAGTTCTGTGAAATACTGTTGTGTGAGCTTGTATCTGTATGTTTGTAAGTTTAGGGCTCTACCAACCCCTACTT
Organism: Sclerodactyla briareus; assembly: GCA_026419785.1. Lineage (NCBI taxonomy): Eukaryota > Metazoa > Echinodermata > Holothuroidea > Dendrochirotida > Sclerodactylidae > Sclerodactyla > Sclerodactyla briareus. The sequence goes on along the minus strand of JAODTK010005596.1, from coordinate 21,510 downwards.
TGCTAGGCCTATTCCAAGCCAGGTATACCATCTGTTTAATTTAATTGTGGCAGCCATTACCAAGTTGGTAAAGGGTTAGGACTACCATCCTAACGTTAGTCATGTTGGGGGTGGGGTTAGGTGGATCATATGCCAGGCCAATCTAGCCTTAAGAGGACGCTTGTACTGCATAATAAGTCCTTGCCTGGAAGGACATATTTTACACACTAATTTCCTAGAATTTCATCAAGTCATATCGATACATTTGATGTGGCAGATTTCTCCTACCAGAGATGTAATTGTAAGGAACCTCTGGGTAAAATTTGTGAGTTTTCATTTTGATTTGCGTCTGTGAAAATGTGTGCGCAAATTTTGCCCTTGCCGAAATCAGCAGAGGACTTTAGGGTAGGGCTAGGCCGGTCTTGAAGGCCACTAGGCAGGGTGCGTATTATTTCATCGGGGCACTGTGTGTTAGAGTCATTGGAGCAGACCAGAAAAATCACAATATCTTACTATTTCTGGGGTTGCCAACCATCGATGATTGTGGTCCTTGACTTCTACGTTAGGGTTTTAGGCCTACATAAAATATCACAGAAATTCTTATTGTGAATTCAATTTTAATCAAATGATGCCACGTTTTTTATCCTTGCCGAAGGGTAAAAGGAATCTATGCAGTCCGCACCGTGGGATGTGGTGTGTGTGCGTGCGTTGTGTGTGTCTGTGTGTGTGACACCCCTTGTCAGGCACGATATCTAAAGGAAGCAAGCCTGTATGAAGTTCAAAGTAAGTATGTGGGTTGGACATATAGAGAGGATTGACCCCTATTGTTTTGGTGCCAGTTCAAGGTCATTCAAGTTTTTTTTTTTTTTTTTTTTTTTTTGGGTCACGAGAGGGCAAAGTTGAAAAAAAAAAGTTTGTCAGCACGATTATCTAACGAACGACAAGCATGTATCAAGGTCAAATTTTGTATGTGGGTGAGGATGGTGAGGTGAACCATATTATTTTTCGTGTAGGTCAAGGTCATTTAAGGTCACCATAGACAATCCTCCTATAGATCTTGGCAACGAAACATTTTGGAGGGATGATGCCGTAATGGAAAATTTTGTTCGTTGGGCGAACTACATCTGGTGACTACTTTTGAACTCTCTTGACCTCTGGGACCTTTTTTGACCTGTGACATTGAGTGCTCTTTTTTGTAATGACCGATTCGTCTTGTTGAGACAAACCATAATGTGCATTAGACTAATGTAATACAAACACTCCTATCACAAGCTATCTCAGGGAACGCACATGTGTGAAAAGTCAAGACAGCCCAAAAAACACGGAATGTGTTAATTTGAGTTTGACATTTGAACATATTGGCAACAAAATAGTTTAGAGGGATGTTGTAATTAAAAGTTTTGTTCGTCTAGGCGAACTCATGTAGTTTCGTATGTGGGAGCCTATATGTCGTTTGAAACTATGAATATTTTGGGTGGCCACCTGCCATCAGCAAGTTTGAGATGGCTTGTGTCTGGATAAAATATTTGACATAGTTGTGCCCAGTGCCCCGATTAATATCCCTCAGGCAGGCGTATGTTATACCACAGAAGGGCAGAGGAAATGAGGGAAGGATCCATATTGGAAATTCGACGTGGGCAAACTTTTATAAAAGGAATTTTGAGTATTAAAAACCCAGCAATATTAATAGGTGATATATTTTCCTGGGTTTGGCCTTAAAACCACTAGCCGGTCAGCTATGGCAAGGAACGCGACACAGTTTTGTGTCTTGTCTTTCCTAAAACCACAGGACGTCTACCACGATTAAACAGTAAAGCTTCGTGGAGGCTATATGAGCAAATAAAGAAAATGATCGACTTGAAGTCTGATTTCATTCAGATTTCTGTGATTATGTTAAGGCAGAAAATGTTATGATTCTGGTGGCAATACACCCAAATGAATAAGATATCATGAATATTCATCCTGGTTTGCTTCATTACTGCTACACAAGTGTCAACTAAAGGGAAAGTGAGGGTTTTGGTCAGATTTGAGGGAATTTTGTTGGTCGATGCCTTTTCTGTACTATAATGCATTGCGTCCAGCCAGTTCCCCTGTCGCTATCCTCATGTGGTGATCAAGGGTTGGGGTGGGTGAGGCGTTATAGTGCTTAAGCAGATATACAGTTATGGGTTACCTGTACAGTATATAGTTTATAGGCGGATGAAAAAATGGTGTTAGGTCTACTCAGATGAGACGGATGGATTGTGACTTTATTTTTATCCGGGTGCATGAAAATCAAGGGTGCATGAAAGTATTTGTATTATTTATTTATTATTTTATTTATAGGGGCCCATATATTTTTATTATTCTAAGCCAGCTATAGAGTATGCCGAAGGCTTAGAATTAGAACAGCTGATGTTGAGATTATATACATTTTTATGCTACCAACTTGGATTTTAGAGGCCTTTGTTAGTGGAAGACAAAACTTCCATACTGGACAAGGGCGGCAGTGCTCTGCTTGCCATCTTCAGTCTCATAGTGCTCACAGAGTCCTAACATACAATGACAGTTCTGAATTCTAAATAAATTGGCATTAACGACAATGATTCCCAGGATAAATCTAGACCTCATAGGCTGCTGGTCTGGTGCTCATGGTGCCACCACTTAGCCCACAGTCGGTTGACCCAGATGAATGGGAGGGACACTGTAATAGACACGCCTTCTCTGTGAAAACAAAGGAGGGCCTGAATGATTCCTACCCCTGGGCCAATCATTTTTCATCCTTACCTGACAGATGGGAATGAAGGTTATCATGCAGGCACTTAGCTGTGTGTTAAAGGGTGTAGTGTTCAAAAACATCAGAATACTGCCCATAATAAGATTGGATTAGCTTGGTGAGGGGAGTGTTGGATTCAATTTATTTATACATAATAAAATATCTCGTTGCCTTACATAAACATTTCCCATTGTTAAGGGAAATGCTTCAAGGACGCTTTCAGAGTACCCTGATCAAAGAAACGGCACGTTCCCCAAGGGTATCATATTAAAACCTGGCCTTTGTGAACTGTAGTAGCTTTCAGAGGAAAGAGTGCACACTTGTTCAAACGTTCTTGCCATCTAGTGCCAGTCATCTTCCGTCATTCTGTTTGTTTTCAAGCTCACCCCAGATGTGCTGGGGGAGCTGTTGTTGATCATGCATGTTATCTATCTATCCTATCTATATATCTATCTATCATATCGATCTGTCAACAATTGATTAAAATGCTAAATCCTCCTACAGTGTTTGATGGATCATGGTTGAAACTTGGTCACATGATGGCCAAGTGAAGGGGCATGTGGGGTGTTCAGGAATAATGGGCCCAAGGCCCATTGTGGGCCTAGGGGGCCATAATGTGAAATCATGCAAAATGTTCTATACAAATTTTGATACACCAGTGCTGAGTTCGTTCGGTCATAATGATGGTCCAATAGCAGTACCTCGGGGGTTGTTCAGGAAATTTGGTCCAAGGTTCCCTAGGGCCCTATGGCCCATTTTATGAAATTACACACAATATTACTTGAAATGATTCCTCTTACAAGCTTTCAATTGATTTCCTTTAAAGTTTTACATTATGGTCTTTGGGTGTGGGCCATTGGGGGTGTTCATGAATTTTTTGGTCTCAAGGCCGCAGTGTGCCCCCTAGGGCCCATCATGTGAAATCACCTAATGCTTCTCCTTCCTACAGATTTTGGTACACAGTCTGATTCCATCATTATGATTGCTAATAACACTACCCTTCCGGTGTTCAGGATTTTTTGGTCCCAGGTCCCACTTGGGCCCTAGGGCGCATCATTGAAATCACGCAAATGCTTCCCTCAAACAAATTTTGGTGCACCGTCATCATGTTCCCCGTCTAATGATGCTCTACAGCCGTGCCTTCGGGGTGTTCAGGAATTTTTGGTCCCAGTTGGCCATTTGTCCCTCGGCCCATTTTAGTAAATTACACACAATGGTGGTTGAAATGCATCTCCGCTTACCTTCAGTTGATTTTCCTTCAAACTTGGGAGCAGTGGTCCTTGTGTAATTATGGGCTATTTGGGGTGTTTTTTATTTTTGGCCAGTGTGGACTCTGGTCCATTATATAAAATCATGCAAACAAATCATGCCAAAATGTAACTTTGTCTGCAGTGTTGTTGCATTGTGTTGATAGTGGGTTATAATGATACCTGGATAGCCCATTGGAATATCCCACTAAATCATCTTTGCTCATTTGTTTATAACATGTAACATTTTCATCTACACATTTCAATCATTCATCACATTTATGCCTTATAGAAAATGCCAGTAGCTACTGATATACCAGTAAGGGTGAGCTACCTTGCCATTGGCACTCTTGTTTGTTCCTCCTTCTGGTGCATTGAAACCTATTTTGTGCCTTATAAATTATTAGCAAGTAGCAGCCCATTAGTGCAGATTTGTACTTGATTACCTCACCGGGATGAGGCAGTGAAGATCATTTTGAATTCTAACATTCTTGTTCAGCTGTCCACACCCCATAGCTATTACTCTAGGTATGGAGTACTAGTTCATCCATCTCTTTGGTGATCTGTCCCTACTTGCCCAATTGGATCCACTGGGATTGTTGGGCAGTATTCTTCACATACATACTTACTGACTGCGAAAATGTGGATATGGTTGTCAAATTGTTCATGTTTTTTTTTCAGATCTTAGGGAAAATGCTCACACTGTTGATATATAGCTGTTTTTTTGATTTTTCAATTTCTCCATTGGTCCTGACAAAAAGAACTGCATGTATTTGATAGTTGATTTTTGTCTCGCCTGAACTAAGTTCAGGAAGAACGTTAGCATCACTAGCCACCCAAATTTTTAACACCGATTCAGCGGTCGTGGAGGTCATTCAACCTACCTAATTTGCCTACTTTTCATGCAAAATCTTGCTTGTACTTCCCTGGAACCTGTGGGTAATGGTTCTCTTGAGTTCCAATTTTTTTTAACATGGATTCACGGTCACTGGAGCCATTCATGTGTCTAATTTGCATGAAATATGCTGATTTTAAAAGTTCGCCTTATTTCGTGAGCTCTTGGTAGATATGGCTAATACCTGACTCCCCGAACATTTTTTACAAGCCTGGAGACACGGGGTCCCTTCATTGTGTCCTTTTTGCATGGGTTCTCCACTTTCAAAGTTTGTTTGATTTTCATGAAGCTTGATGGGTATATGGTCTACCTTTCGTCACCCAAAATGTTACATGCTCACTGTCACTGTGGGGTTTTCGTGTTGTATAAGTGCTCCATTCATGCAATTTTCAGTTTGTTGTTCCCCATGAAATTATCAAGTGTGGTCCACCATTGGTCCTGAGATAAAAAAATGGTGTAGTTGAAAATGGGTCAACGGAATTGGATATTGTGTCTGATTTCATAATTTAAGCAGTCTTAGTCACATTTCTACTAAACTTGTACTCCTCTAATAGACAAGGTCAATGATCAGATCTTAGAATTTGAAATAGGTCACTGATTAGTACTAGTAGGCTGTTTCTGTTTATGCTAATACCAAAATCTTGAAGCAACAACATTGATACCTTGTACTTGTTTGCATGGTGATTAATAGATGGAAACACTGACCGCGCAACCAGGCGGACAACTGGGGGCCATCGTCTTGTATTTGCAGAAGGGCGAATTATAATGGTTTTTCGAAGGAGAAGGCAATACCAAATTGCTGCATTGGCCAAATTAAGTGCTCGATTTGTATTATAAATATCGTTAATTCCCGTTTCCTGTGATATTCAGTAAATCAGAGTGTTATGAAGAAGATATTATGATTTGGTACAATACACCCCAGATGGGTATAATATTTCTTCAGATTCCTTCCATTGATCGCCATTTGAAATGAATTTGCATTGTTGCCTATGTAAGTAATTTTTTCGATTCTCTTCAAAAATAGGCCTCCCCATGTCCCTGTTGATTAAAGTTGCTGTTGTAGTTGCTCCGAACAACACCCATTTCTAAATCATTGATACAGATTTCTCAAAATTAGTGGTCAGTGCTTCTGTGGAAGGCATCAAGTGTTTACCATGTTTTCCGCAATGTTAAGAAGCGGTTGCCCATGTTTTTTTTTTTCCGAGAAACCATCTCGACAGTTGTTCAAATGTTTTGGTTGCATGTTGCACTCTCCATTCATACATCCCTGCCAACTCAGACAAATTCTTTCACATTGCGCTACCCGATTCAAGGTCCATTAATTGCACAGATCATTCTTGTTGTCCTTGCGAACACCCTGCAGTAGATATCCTTCCGATCTGTCTAGCGTATTCATCCTTCATGAAACTGGCCACTTTGGTATATAATCGCACAATATGTAGCTTGTTCATGAAGTTCTATTCTATAGCTCGGTTGCGGCTATATATACAGTTGTATGTGATGCTCGCATCTTGATTTGCCTTCGCATGTTGCATGCCCCAGCCCCAGCTTCCACTGAAACCATGACGCAGTGTACTGGCTTGCGGCGCATTTGCCTGCATCCTTGAAAGTTCATAGAGTGAATGTGGTCTAAAAAACATCTGAAACACTACTTGGCAATTCGAGGCTGACTGTGTGCCTGCACAATACATATCTAACATTTGCCTGCCAAGGCTGTATTTTAAATTTTAGTCGCAGACCTGCCATCCCAGTGAACTATTTCAACAAGCTGCTGTTGTACAGTGCAATGCTTTTGTTGCTCGGGTATGGAACTTGAGATTAAAGAAGAAAAACAATCAGGAATAGTGTAAGGTTGGCCTAATAATTTGAGCAAAATCGTCATTCTAAAAATTATTGTGGGACAGTTCTATGTCATACTTTTTGGTGCAGGGGTGATATGGGGCAATATTCTTCTGAATTTCGATTGTCCTCAATTCTATTTCCGGTGCTCTTGCTACCCCAAAGTATAACTAGGGCTGACGAAGTGTGCGTGTAATTTTTCCTATCAAAATTTCTTCACAGAACTGACCTGAATATGACCAATGCCAAATCAAGCATAGTTCCCTTTTCTGCATTTTGGTTACTTACGGTAATTAACATTGATTGTTCCTCAGAATCTCCAGGATCACCAGGTCAGGTGCTCCACAGCTCCAATCAAGCTCTATTGTTGTCAGTCTGGTCCAGGCACCTCTTGTATTGGAGTTAAGCTTGGCCGATAATCCCCCACTCTTGGATTAGTGTCCCCCGTGCTGCCTCATGTTTCTTTGTTACCCATAGTTGATTACCTGGGTTTGTTTTAAGCAGTTTAGCATCTGGTATTCCTGTTAGCGGTATGCTGTATTGTCATGTGCTTACGAGGTATGGGTTTGTGGAGACCATGGGAGTAATCATACATCTCTTGGGTTGTTTTCCTCCGAGCTTATCTCATATTGTCTGGGCTGGAGAGCTCATGTGATTCGCCTCATTGAGTTATCCCCACCGTTTTATAAGCTGTTTTCCTGGTTGGGGTCGAATAGGCTATTGTACTTGTCTTTTGTTCAATAGGCCTGGAGGCATGTATAGCTCAGCATAACAGCTCAGTATACAGTAGAATGTTCAGTCTAGCTTCAGAACACTCAACAGTGCAATACTTGATCTTATCAGAACCAAGGAGGTTTCAGTTATAAAACCTGTGACAGCAATTGCCTGTGAAGTTGCAGTGTTTTACTATTTTCATTGCCTTGGATTTGGTTTCAGTTTTAACAGTTGTTATTGCATGGTTCAATTCACACAGTTATTTCAGTAATGTTGTAGCTTACCAGCAATTAGTTTTACTACTTCCAAGTCTTGACTTTCAGCAAGTATTTTCACCTTGAAGCTGTAGTTTTTTACAGTAGTATTTTTTTTTACTGTGCCAAGCTTTGAACTCATACTCATATTGTACACACTATCTATCTGGATCACACTTTGCAGAATATAAGGAACAGAGTTATTGCAATGTCTTTCTGGGAATTATTTTGTTGATCTATTGGTGGCTGATCACATCCCTGGCCAAGAACCTTCCATGCCTGGATGCTACCATAGACGAACCTGCCCTGCCCGGATGCTACCATAGACGAACCTGCCCTGCCCGGATGCTACCACAGAATGTAAGTTGTTACATTATTATCATAAATGTAGACATTTTATTTTCCTCTATGCATGCATCTTTAGTTCTGTGTTTTTGTTGAAAAATTAACAATATCATCCCAGATTTTCCATGCCTTACCCTGGTCTAAGAGTGGGGGTCATGGCCTCTGAAAAAAATTTTTGGGGTAAAATGATCTACCTCTTTTCAGTCAAATGAGGTTTTGCTATAAAGTTCACAACCCTACCAATAACCAACATCATTGGAAAGAGTCATAGATTTGATTTGATTTGATAGAGTTCTGTCACATAGAATTACAAAAAAATAATACAGGGCAGTATATGGCAATGGAATTGGAAAAAATAGCAGAATCTCCTTAGCCCGCCTACAAAAATGCTAATTGCAAGTGTACAGCCAATGAATGCACATATGCATATATGCATGCCTAAAAAAACCTGTTACTACACAGTTGCTGTGCACTTGCTATGTAGTTGTTAGGCTTGTGCTGTCAATCAAACCTGTACATCTGTTTTGATTCAATAAGAACCAAAACCTGGGGTTTGTGCACACAGCTAGGTCAATAGGCCTGCTGAAAAATGTGAATATACCATCCAATGTTAGGCCATTTTTGGATAATTTCAGATTTTCCTATCTTGGTCTTCCACTTCATGAATGGATTAACAGACTGCTAGATTCATATTTTGCAAAACACTTGAACATCACCAATAAAACTTAATGACACAAAGGAACCTTAAAGGCTGCCATGGATCAATATCTAAATGTAAAGCAAGTTCCGATGAAAAGAATTCTAGTTGACTGAACTTGAACTCCCCTTAGAGGGCTCTTTCACTTCCCATACTGGATTACCTATAGCCACCACAGTAATATACGAAGTTTATTTGATTTGAAGGTTATGACTCCTCTGTCACATCACTGTCACTGTCACTACTCTGCGTACTCCTTTTTGTCAATAAACAACAGCCCACTGAACATTCCACACTTACTGTCAATTTACCAATATAATTGAGTTTGGAAGATCTGAATTCAATTTCTATGATATTCTTGTATGGCTGAGTGTTATGAAGATATGATTTGGGCAGTAAACCCACAGATGGGTGGTAGGATATCTTTCAGATTCCTTCCTTATTGCCATAACCGGAAATTTAAATTGTCATGCTCCCAGACCCCTAATTTGCAGGCCAAGTAATTGTGATTGTCTGGATTTTAGGAATACCCTCCCCTGTCCTGTTTGGGGGAGGAATTGTTGCTTTGCCGTTGTTCCGAGCATCAAACAGCCATTTTGAATCATTGACTAACCTACAGATGGCATCCACGCACTTCAATGCCCAAATATCACTCCTGATATCACACTAATATTCACCATCAGAAGTCACATGGATCAGAATAGTGATCTCAAGATGCACCTCTTCTGATTATCTGTTAGTTTTTTTGTTTCTTCGAAAGAGGCTCAAATCACTTTCGACAGGGTGTTTGTGTGCCGGCTATCTCCGAGATGGAACCAAGGAATATTGTATGAATTGTTGGGTTGGGCCAAGATGATCTGACTGGCATGAAAGTCACTGGGGGGGGGGGGGGGGGGGGGGGATTAAGTAGGTAATTAGTCTATTTAAGGTTGTTAGCAAGATTACAGACTACCATGGTGCCATGGTACAGGATCTAGGTGGTGAACTTATTAGATTTAAGTATGTAACAATGCACTCAAGTCATCTAGATTTGTGTAATTATGCAAAATCAGAATGTTTAACGAAATTCATGGTGATCATGGTGGTGTTTTTCAATACAACATTTTTCAACCCAAGATAGGTTGGCAGGATTTCCATGAAACTTGCTGTGGGTATATGGTTCACCTTCAGTTCTGAATTTATCTTATATAGTTCAAGATCACTGGAGTCTTGCAATGTGTAATCTTGCATGAGTTATGTGAATTTTGAAACTTACATGTGATTTTTCATGAAATTAATGGGTAGGCGCCCTCATTCCCTTCCCCGGAATTTTTTAAAGTATAGATTTTTGGGTCCTGGAGTTCTTCAGTGGCATAGTTTGCAAATTTTTTCAAGTTTGATTTCCTGGAATGTATTGAGTGTAATTCCCACTGTTTTTCCTGAGCATGGGTCAAGTTGTGGTCTGATTGCATAATTCAGGCAATTCTAGTCACATTGTCCACTTCTATGGTATACATGATTAACAATCACTCTTACACTCTGTGGCAGACAAATAAAGACCTGTATGCGCACAACACGATCTCCAGGGACTGGAGTTTGGGATTCTGCTGCTAATTGGGGACGCGTACCAAGTGGCAGCTTAACTGTGTAAGCTACCATGAACCATCTCACCTACTGATGTGGATTTATTCAGACGTTAGGTTGGTGATGATGATTATAAATTCCTTTTTTATCTTCTTACGAAGTCATAGGAATCTATTAGTCTGACCGTGTGTGTGTGTATGGTGACACATGCTATAACACAATAACCTCGACTCCACCTTAATGGTTGAAGCTCATACCTTGTATGTTTTGGGTCCCCATGATGTGTTCATAAACCCTATTGTTGGGGTTCAGGTCAGAGGTTCATCTGATATCACCAGGGTCACAGTCCCTTTGTAAACAGGATCAGAATGGTGGTCCTGGATCGGGTTGAAATTTGGTGTGTGTCTTCCTTATGGGGATTACAAGCACCCTATTGTTTTTGGTATAGGTCGGGGGTGAATTGGGGTCAAAAATGGAAATTTTGTGAAAAGTCATTGTTTTAGCCAATTTGGGCTTGTAAACACGATGAATCGACCCCACCTGAATGGAGTAAGCTCATACTTTGTTGAGTACATGAACCCTATTGTTTTGGTGATCATGGTCAGAGGTCATCTGAGTCACCAGAGTTGAACCCTGGAAACATTGAAAATTTAGTGTGTGGCTTTCTATTAAGAGAAATAGGAACCCTTTGGTTGGTCTCCCTATTGTCCTTGTGTCTAGCTTATAGGTTGTCATAAGAGTCAAGTAATCACTAAGCCTTCTAGCTTCCTGGTTCTGAATGAATTGATGGGATGCCAGCATCAGATATCTTATCGGGTCTGTTGCATTGTTGTTTTGCATCCAGCATGGATTTGTTTGATCGAATCCGTGAGGGCCCCTGTGAGTATATGGTCATAATCGCAAGCTGCCTGTTGGCCCGGGTAATATGGTCATATTGCAACATCGCCCTTGAAGCCTCAATATGAAGCCATGTGGAATGATGAGAACCTCTTTCTCTTGCAAAGTTTGTTTTGTATTTTCCCTCGAATTACCACATTCATTGACTGCCAGTACAACAGACCAGATGGAGGGTTCCTGTTACAACCAACAAATTTCAACGCCTATGGGCATTGCTGGCTAGATGTATGACAGGGTTGCCTTAACACCAGTGTGGAAGGCCAGTATTAAAAGTCAGAATAAATATTGAAAAATCATGTGATATTTGCTCTAAAGAAGATTTGGGATTTATTTAGGTTGGCAAAACAAAACTTTATTCATTGAAACCACTGTTATTGGGGTGTCCTCTGCATATCTTCGCATTGAATCAAAAATTGCCCTGTCGATAGTAAACCTGACCCTCGTAGAGGAAGACTTTGTCTCTGATTGAATCCTCGGTTTAGTTGAATTGAAAAAAGCAAGATGCTTTGCCTTGAACCACTGCTTGAGTAGTCTTTAATGCAGTAATTTGAAGATATTCTCCCTTTTCTGGCCAGAGGATGTCCTCCATGAGACTTGCATACACAAAAAAAACGAGGCATCGCCCAAAAGTGTCTGCCTTGTTGCGCGATCGGTGGTTTGGATTATTACCTACACAAACAACCAACTAGTTCCTGCACCTCGTCATTTCAATCAAACAGAACATCACGAATTTTCACATATAACACATAACACCCGTCCCCCAGGTAAGAGAGAGGAGAGAAAAAATGTACAGTATTTTTGTAGGTGTGAAATTGGAATAGTATGCTAAATTAGCACATACATCACTCTACTGTTCCCCAGCTGTACCTGTAACTGATTCATGATTCAACGGTGGATCCCCATCTACCCAGTTTTGTTGCAATCCAACAAAACTTTCAAAAATTGCACAAACTATGCAAACAGACCCATTAAATGACCTCCAGTGACCCCGACTTCACTTTAACATTTCTCGGGAACCATGGTAAGAATAACCACATCCTCCAACTTTCGTGAAAATCCAAGATTCACCTAAACTAAACAGATTAGACCACTTATTAGCATATTTAGGCTGAAAATCTGTGCATAGAGAGTTTGCATATCTTCCCGAACAATGTCTTCAGTAGTGTTTGCATATATCACCCACTGAAACGATACTGATAGCAGTGGGTTTCAATGCGACAATATTGTTTTTGTCTTGCCACCTTCATAATCCCATGCTGAACTTCTTCAGAGCAAAATCCCAGATTTCCAAATTATATTGATAATTATTACATTCAAACAATGATATGTGGAGAAACAAAAGAGGTGGAGGAAAACTTGGCAGTGAATTAAAATACTGACCTAAATAACTGTGTTCGTCGAGGCCACCCTATTCATACATACAGTGAGCAATGCTCATTGGGGGTTGTTCATTGGGTATTTCCATTTAGTCGGTGGTACTGGCAGCCATTCGATGTGTTCTTCTGATGGAAAATATGACTGCCCCCCCAATAGGAGAATAAAAAACTTGGGTTGAGGAAGAAGTTTTATATATGCAAATGAGAATATTTTCATATTACTGTCACCAAAAGAGTCATATTAGCGTTCACAAACGTAGTACTGGATGTGCTGGTTTGTGTATCGGTATCCTTCCATTATGTAAGGGCAGCCATTCAATATTCTTCTTCTGACATTGAAGTATAACTGCCGATGAAGGAAAAAAAGGAAAGAGGTTGCAGATATTCAACTAGGAAAATGTCTCAGTAAGGTTTGCAATATGAACATATATCACCATTAGGCTACAAGAAACCTCGTGGAGCAGTTTAATAAAGGCATGCCCAGGACAATATGTTGGTGGAGTTTTGCATGCATTTTTTTTAGTCTCGCTGATGAAAATTCAGGGAAGGGACTTAGTGGCCACATGGGTTGTGTCGTAGTGTTATGTCACCTTCTCGTTAGCAAGAATTCTCACAAACCGTGACGTCGATTATGACAAAATTTGTGTGTAGCCACCGGGGGTTGGGTGTACACGATTGATTAGTTTTGGGCAAAGAAAAGGCAATAAGTAGGAATTAGCTAATTTCATGTAATTTATTGTTGAGCTCGTTAGCCAGATTTGCAAGAAAGTAAGTGCTACAAGATCGAAGTTTGGCATGTGGGGACCGGGGATGACAGGTAGATGAACTGATTAAGATTTCAGCCTAAACTATGCTAATTAAGTGGTCTAATCTGTTTAGTTGAGTGAATCTTGGATTTTCACGAAAGTGAGGAGGTGGTTACATGGTCCGAGAAATTAAAGTGATGCTAGGGGTCACTGGAGGTAATTTACTGGATGATTTGCATATCAGACACTATGTGTGTGACATAAACAAATACGCACACACACCATAGTGGCACGAAGTTCTTCCGAATTTCATTAGGCGAGACAAAAAAAATGCATGCAAAACTCCACCAACATATTGTCCTGAGCATGACATTATTAAATGCATCACTAGTACGTTCTTGAGCCTAGGGTGAATATGTATCATATTGCAAACACACATGAGTACATTTTCCTAGTGGAATATATGCAAACCTCTTATTTCCTTTTTTCCTTCATCGCAGGTTATACTTTTTGTCAGAAGAAGATATTGATGGGCTGCCTCGTACCAGATGGAAGGGATACCCGAGACACAAACACAGCACAATCCAGGTATACGTTTGTGAAGCCTAATATGAAAGCCTTTGGTGACATTAATATCGAAAAATATCTCCATTCGAAATAAAAAACTTCTTCTTCACCCAAGTTGTGCTCCTATTGCAGATCATATTTTTCCATCAGAAGAACACAAGAATGGCTGCCACCAGTACCACAGACTACATGGAAGTACCCAATGAACAACCCCCAATGAGCATTGACTCACTGGGATTTAGACTAGGGATGGCCCTCGACAGAACAACAGTGATTTAGGTCAAGTATTTTAATTCATGCAGTTTTTCCTTCCACATATGTGTTTCTCCACAAGATACATCGGTTAAATGATAGGTATCATATAATTAGAAAATAGATTGGAAAATCATGTGATGTGGGCTATGAAGAAGCTTGCATGGATTATGAAGGTAGCGAAGACAAAACAATATTGTCGCATGAAACCACGGCATTAGTATTCGGTCAGCATCTCTGGGATACACACTTATGGTCACCTCTTCGTTGTAATTTTCATTCTGTGACTTTGTCTGAGAATATTTCTCTCTTCGCCTAAAAGTCATGTTTGGTTTGTGTGTAGAGGTGAGGTGGCCAGGGATGAACCAAGAAAAATGCATGCAACACCACCCACGAACATATTGTCCGGGGCATGACGTTTAAACGGATCATGCGTTTCATGGCACCCTGGGTGATATATTGCCAAACACTTAACATGAAGGACAGTTCCTTGTGGAAAGAATGCAAACCTCTTTCTCCTTTTTGTCCTTCATGCAGGGTTATACTTCTGTCAGAAAGATTATGGATGGGCTGGTCAAGTACCCAGACGAAGGATACCAATACTCACAACAGCACATCCAGGGAATGGTTGTGAACACTAAATGAAGAATTCTCCATTTCGCATATATAAAAACTTCTTTCTCACCCATGTTTTATTCTCTATTGCAGATCATATTTTCAGTCAGAAGAACACATCGAATTGCTGCCAGTACCAAAGACTAAATGGAGGTTACCGTGCACAACCCCCAATGGGCATGGCTCAACTGGATGTAGAATAGGGGTGGCCTCAACGAACAGCAGTGATTTAGGTCAGTATATCATTCATGCACTTTTTCCTTCAGTTTTTGGGTTTTACAAAACCCCCCAAAATTATACATTGTGTTGACAGTAGGTATACATATTAATTATGAATAAATTGGAAAATCAGGTGATGTTTGCTTGAGAAGCTTGTAGGGTTTTATGAAGGTTGGCAAGACCAAAACCATATATTGTCGCATTGAAACACTTCATTAGTAGTCATTTTATGCATTTCTGAGGTACAACTTCTGATTCACCTCTTCGTTTGTCATTTTCATTTGTACTTTACTTACTAAAATTGTCTCTCTTCTCTAAAGTCAGTGTTTGTTTTGTGTGTAGAGGTGAGCTGGCAGAGGATGAGAAATGACATATTGCAAAATACCAATCCATCAAACATATTGTCCGGGCCATGATGTTAAACTGCATCACCAGTTTCATGGAGCCCCTTGGATGATATGGTCTTATTGCAAACACTTACATGAAGAAATTGTTCTTGTGGAAAGATATGGCCAACTCTTTCTCCATTTTTTTCTTCATCCGCGGTATACTTCGTCTGTCAGAAGAGAGGATATTGATGGCATGCAGTAACACAGATTGAGGAAAGGATACCAATACACAACAGCACATCCCGGACTGTGTTTGTGAACACTATATGAAAGATATTCTCCATTTCGCATATATAAAAACTCACCCAATTTTTTTTCTCCCATTGCAGATCATATTTTCCATGGAAGAAACACATGAATGTACACGATGCACGACCCCAATGGGCATGCTCACTGGAGTACGAATAGGGGGGCCTCAACATCCACAGCAGTAATGTCGGCAAGTATTATAATTCATGCAATTTCATTCCTTCATTTCATGTGTTTCTCCACAATATACATTGTTGAATGTAGGTATACAGATAATTATGGAATATATATTTAAAATATCATGTGATGTTTGCTCCGAAGAAGTCCACATGGGATTATAAAAGGTGGCAAGACAAAACAAGATTGTCTATTGAAACCACAGCAATTTAATATTAGTTTTCATTGCATCTCTGGGGTAAACTTTGAGACCTCTTCTTGGTCATTCATTAGGTCCTTTTCCTACTAATATTCTCTCTTCGCAAAAGTCATTGTTCGTTTTGGGTTAGAGGCTGAGAAGGCAGAGGATGTACGACATGAGAAAATGCATGCAAAACTACCCTCACCAACAGATTGTCATGGGCCTGACGTTTTAACTGCATCCCCAAGTTCAGTGGGGCCCTTGGATGATATGGTCTTATGAAACACAAGACATTTGGTTCTGGTGGAATATCTGACAAACCTCCTGTCCTGGGGCATGATGTTTTAAAACTGCATCACTGAGTTTCATGGAATCCTGGATGATATATGCAAACCCTTACATGAAGAACATCCTGTGGAATTATATGCAAACTTCTTTCTCTCTTTTTTTTCCTTCAGCGCAGGTAACGCTTTCTGTAGCAAGAAAATTGATGAGGCTGTCAGTTACAAGACGAAGGCTACCAATACAACAACAAACATCAGGACTTGTTTGTGAACACTCTATGAAAGATTTCTCCATTTCGCATATATAACCCCAAACTTCTTTCCTCACCCAAGTTTTATTCGCCAGTGCAGATCATCTTTCTCAGTAAGACACATTGAATGGCTGACAGTGACCACCAGGACTAAATGGAAGGTACCCGATGAACAACCCCCAATGGGAATTGATCATGGAGATGAATAGGGTGGCCTCAACAGAAACAGCAGTGATTAGGCAAGTAGTATCATTCATGCAATTTTTTCCTTCATTCATTTGTCGGTGTTTCCCCACAATATACATTGTTTGAATGTAGTTATACATTTATAATTATGAATCTATTGGAAATCATGTGATGTTATCTCTGAAGAAGCTTGCATGGGATTATGAAGGTTGGCAAGACAAAACAAGAGTGTCGCATGAAACACTTCATTAGTATTCGTTTTATGCATTTCTGAGGTACTACAAACTTCTGATACCTATTCGTTGTCATTTTCATTCTGTTACTTTCCTTACTAATAATTCTTCTTTCGCTAAAGTCATTTGTTCGTTTTGGGTGTAGAGGTGAGCTGGCAAGGAGGAGAGAAAATGAGAAAGGCATGCAAACGTACCACCCTCAACAAAATTTTCCGGGGCAGTTGATGTAAACTGCACACCAAGTTTCATGGAGCACTTGGATGATATGGTCTTATTGGCAAACACTTAATGAAGACATGTTCTTGTGGAATATATGCCAACCTCCTCCATTTTTTTTTTTCTTCATCGCAGGTTTACTTTCTGTAAGAAGATATGATGGATGCCCTTCCAGTGAAGGATACCAATACACAACAGCACATCCAGGACTGGTTTTGTGAACACTAATATGAAGATCTTCTCCATTCCCATGTATGAAAACTTCTTTCTCACCCATGTTTTATTCTCCTAGTGCAGATCATCTTTCCATCAGAAGAAACATCGAATGGCGGCCAGTACCACAGACTAAAGGGAAGTGCCAATGAACAACCCCAATGGGCATGATCACTGGAGTATATGAATAGGGTGGCCTCTCGACAGAACAACAGTGATTTAGGTCAAGTATTTCAATGCATGAAGTTTTTTCCTTCACCATGTGGTTTCCACAATATACATGTTTGAATGTGAAAAAGGTATACATATAATTATGAATATATATTGGAAAATCTATATGGAAAATCTGTGATGTTTGCTTGAAGAAGCTTGCTGGGATTTATGAAGGTTGGCAAGACAGAACAATCTTGTCGCATTGAAAAACCACGACCATTAGTATTCGTTTCATGCATTCTGGCATACAATCACCTATGTGTTTCTCCAAAGATACATGTTTTTGAATTGTAGGTATACCATTATAATTATGAATATATATTGGGAAAATCTATATTGGAAAATCATGTGATGTTGCTTGAAGAAGCTTGCATGGATTTATGAAGGTTGGCAAGCAGAACAATATTGTCGCATGAAAACCATTGCCATTAGTATTCGTTTCATGCATCTCTGGCAACAACTTCTGGTCACCTCTTCGGTGGTTATTTCATGCTGTACGTTGTATTTATAGTTAATAATTCTCTCTCTTCGCTAGGAGTCATGTGTTTGTGGGTAAGGTGAGCTGGCAAGTGGATGTACTCATGAAAAATTGCATGCAAACTACCACACCACCAAAATTTGGCCGGGCCATACGTTTTGTTAAACGGCCATCACTGAGTTTCATGGTGGAAACCCTTTCGGTGATATATTGCAAAACCCTTACATGAAGACATTTCCTTGTGTGGAATAATGCGAAACTATTTCTCCTTTTTTTTTCTATCGAAGGTTATACTTTCTGTCAGGAAGACGATATTGAGGGCTGTCAGTGACCAGTGGAAAGATAAATACACAACAGCACATCCAGGATGTGTTTGTGAAAACTAATATGAAGATATTCTCCATTTCGCAATTATAAAAACTTCTTTCCTCACCCAAGTTTTCATCTCCTATTGCAGATCATATTTTCCATTCAGAAGAAAACAGTGAATGTCTGCCAGCCACAGACTAAATGGAAGGTACCCGATGCACCAACCCCCAACGGGCATGCCTACACGGGAGGATGAATATTGCGGTGGCTCTCAACCGAACAGCAGTGATTTAGGGCTCACAGCGATTATCATTCATGCATTCGTTTTCCTTCATTCATTTTGTGTGTTTCTCCACACATATACATGTTTGAATGTCGGTATCATATAATTAGGAATAATATATTGGAAAATCATGTGATGTTTTTATGAAGACAGTTGCATGGGATTTACTGAAGGTTGTCAAGACAAAACCATATTGTCGCACCTTTGAAACCACTTTCATTAGGATTCGTTTTAGGCACTTATGTAGGTTACAACTGTCTGATCACTATCTTCGTTTGTATTTCATTCTGTACTTCATTACTCAATATCTCTCTGTTCGCTAAATATGTTCGTTTTTTTGTGTGTAGAGGTGAGCTGGCCAGAGGATGAGAAATGCATGCAAAACTACCCCAACTCCAGCACACAATATTGGTACTGGGCATGAGGTTAAACTGCATCCCAAGGTTCATGGAGCCTTGGATGAAGGTCTTATTGCAAACACTTACATGAAAAGACATGTGTTCTTGGGGAATTATGCCAACCTCCTCCATTTTTTTTTTTTCTTCATTGCAGGGATACTTCTGTAGACAGAGATATTGATGGACGCCAGTACACATTGAAGGATACCAATACACAACCAGCACATCCAGGACTGTGTGGTGAAACACTAATAGAAGATATTCTCCATTTCGCCAATATCACTAATAACTTCTTTCTGTCACCCATAGTTTTTATTCTTCTATTGCAGATAATATTTCCCCAATCAGAAGAACAAATCGAATGGCTGCCAGTACCACAGACTAAATGGAAGTACCCACTGTAAACACCCCAATGGGCATGCCATGGATGTTTTTGGGATGTACTGAATAGGGTTGGCCTCGACAGAACAGAAAGTAAGTGTTTAGTCAAGTAGTTCAATTAATGCAAGGTTTTCGTCAACCTATGTGTTCTCAACAATAAGACATTGTTTGAATGTAGTGTATACATATAATTATGATTATTTGGTAACAATCTATAGCGGAACAATATTGATGTTTGCTCTGAAGAAGCTGCATGGTTTGATTTTATGACGGTGGCAAGACAGAACAATATTGCGCCATTGATGAACCACTGCAAGTATTCGTTTCATGCATCTCTGGATACAACTTCTGCGTCCACTCTGCGTTGTTATTTTCATTCTGTACTCTGTCTTTATAGTAATAATTCTCTCTCTTCGCTTTCTCTTAGCTAAAGTCCATGTTTGTTGTGCTGGAGAGGTGTAGCGGGCCAGTGTGACGCACTCATGACAAATGCATGCAAAACTACCACTCCATCAAACAAATTGCCTGGGCATGATGTTAAATGCATCCCAAGAAAATTTCATGGAGCCCGTGGAGATATGGGTCTTATTCAAACACTTACATAGACATTGTCTTGTGGATACTATGCAAACCTCCTCCATTTTCTTTTTTCTTCATTGCAGGGTATACTTTCTGTCAGAAGATATTGATGGACTGCAGTACCAGATTGAAGGATACCATACACAACAGCACATCCAGGACTGGGTTGGGAACACTAATATGAAGATATTCTCCATGTCGCAGATTAAAAACTCGTTCCGTCACCCAGTTTTTTATTTCCGATTCTCATATTTTCCATCAGAAGAACACATCGAATGGCTGCCAGTACCACAGACTAAATGGACTGCCCAAGGAACAAACCCCCAATGGGCATTGCTCACTGGGATGTATGACAGGGGTGGCCTCGACAGAACAGCAGTGATTTAGGTCAAGTATTTCAATTCATGACAAGTTTTTTTCCTTCACCTATGTGTTTCTCCACAATATACATTGTTTGAATGTAGGTATACAGATATTATGAATATATAATTGGAAATCTATATTGGATAATGTGAGTTTGCTCTGAAAGAAGCTTGCATGGGAATTTCTGAAGGTTGGCAGACAGAACAATATTGTCGGCCTTGAAACCACTGTTAGTATTCGTTTCATGCATCTATGGCATACAACTTCACATATGTGTTTCTCACAATAAAATTGTTTGAAGTAGGTATACATATAATTATGAATATTATATGGGAGAAATATATATTGGAAAATCAGTGATGTTTGCTCTGAGAGCTGCCATGGGATTATGAAGGTTGGCAAGACAGAATCAATATTGTCGCATGAAACCACTGCATTAGGATCGTTCAGGCATCTCTGCGCAACAACTTATGCCGTCACCTCTGTGTTATTTTCATTCTGTACTTTGTCTTTATAGTAATAATTCTCTCTCTTGCTAGAGTCATTTGTTGGTGTGTAGAGGTGAGATGGCCAGGGATGTACTCATGAAAAATGCATGCAAAACTACCACACCACCAACATATTGTCCTGGGCTGACGTTAAACTGCATCACTGAGGTTCATGGAACCCGTGGGTGATATATGAAACCATTACATGAAGACTTCCTGGGGGAAATATGCGAACCTCTTTCTCCTTTTTTTCTTCATAGCAGGTTATATTTCGTCCCCGAAGACGATATGAGGGCTGTCAGTACAGAAGGAAGTACCAATCCACAACCGCACATCCAGGACTGTGTTTGAACACTACTATGAAGATATTCTCCATTCGCATATATAAAACTGCTTTCCTCACAAAGTTCATTTCCTATGCAGATCATATTTTCAGTCAGAAGAACACATCGAATGTCTGCCAGTACCACAGACTAAATGGAAGGTACCCGATGCACAACCCCCAATGGGATTGTCACTGGATGTATGAATAGGTTGGCCTCAACAGAACAGCAGGGATTTAGGTCAAGTATTATCATTATGCAATTTTTTCCTTCATTCATTTTGTGTGTTTCTCCACAATAGACATTGTTTGAAGGTAGGCTAGAATATAATTATGAATATATATTGAGAAAATCTG